>ML831729.1:73219-106226 GCA_009831015.1 Picea engelmannii | reverse complement strand
AGATCAGGGTTCTATCATCTTTGAACACAAGGGTGTGAGGTGCAAGCACGCATTATCCAACTCTTTTGACAATTTCCAACGCGAGCTCAGAAATAAACTTCAAGAAAAGACATGTTGCAATAAAATTCGACCAACTTCTATTGAATCTGTCGATCTGATTAAATAACACCATTGGAATCCACTCTTAGTGTTGCAACATCATTATTCACTCAACGAATCGGTTGACATCTCACACAACTACCACACTCGCCAACATCTTTTTTGCGCAGCAGTTCTCAACAATCAATCTCTGTGCTACTCTTCTGTGTTTTCCTTCTGTCAACGCTGGAACATCTCCTCTGGTGTGATTATTCTTTTAATTCCATGCAAGCTTTGTTGCTATTAAGCACTAGCCATGTTTGATGGGTCTTAATTCCATAAATTCCATGCAAGCCTTGTTGCTATTAAGCACTAGCCATGTTTGATGGGTCTCAGACAAGACTCATGTGTTTCCCAAATGCGACCCGGCGCGAGGTCATAAATTCTCCTACTCTGCAATTCTATCTCTGCACACTACCCCTCATGCGGACAACATAGTCCTCACAAACACATGACTAAAAATATCTATCATGGAGACAACTTCTAACCTTCACTCTAATACCAAATGTTGGTATTATGAGCAGCAATATACAAATATTACACACATAAAATTCACATAAGAACAACAAATATCCTCAATAATCACATTGTATTAATATACAAAAATATGCATCACCCTCTTACACTTCAATACATACATGAGGCCTCGCAATATAGCATTGAGATGATCCTAACAAGATGTCCAATATAGCATAACAATATCTCCATGAATATCTCCATAAATCTCTATGTAATATCCATACCTAACTTCATCATTGTCCTAATCTCTCATCATGTTATCGCACAGCTTGTAGTTTGGGCAAAGCCCGACCCAAGAAACAAGTTGTGAGACACAACTAGGAACACCTATCACTATCAACTCAATAGATACCCCCCTCGTTTTAGTGATGGACAAGTCCAACACAAGGCAGGCTTCCCGAGTGACCCTAGGGGGATTGCAAGGGAGAAGGCCAAGTGTCGAAAGAACCACCCCTATAGGTCACATTTGAAGGACCTTGAGGCTTGATGGAAGATGAGTATAGGTCAAGAAAAAGGTTCCCAACATTGTGCACATGCAAAACAATGTTAGGAAAAACAAACTAAGATAATATATGACAATATAAGCCTCGAGAAAAGAGGGAAATCAGCAAGAAATCTTGTTGTCCCAAAATTGCAGAAATAAACAATTATATATTAGCAATGACAAAGTTATTACAGTTGCAAATTACATCATCTAACCAACATATACTGTTAGACAAATTAGCATGCACTTAGAGATAATATTCCAATACTTTCAACAACCAATTAGATGACAATGGAGGGATGTAAAAGAGTGTTATCAGCAGATAATTATGACAGCCCTATGGTTGTAGCAAACTTTTTTCTAAAGCAGCAACTTTTAACCAACAAAATCAGCAAGCAAGCCAACCAATCAACAACCCTTGACAAGTAAATCAAATTTCGCTGCTTACATGCAAATTTCAGCAGTCAAAAATGAGGAAAACTTGTTGAGAAAAGAGAGTTTGCTACAACCCTAATGGTTGTAGCTTAATTTCTATTTCACCAGATAAACCACTTGGTCAATCAAGACACCCTTGGAGGGCAAGAGAGCCAACAACAAGTAAAATTTAAATCCAACTTGAACAATTTCAAAAGCTCAACTTTCATGTTTACCAATGCAACAGTTAACAATCTCCAATGCAAAGTACTAATGCATGGTTATTGGGTGAATGGAGTCTCTTCCTTGGAAGACATGTTAAACAAAGAGTAAGAAGAGATCTGTGTTGAGAGTTAAACCCTTGTAAAACCCAACAACACTCCTTCCAAATCGTCTAGCTTAAAATTCAAGATGAACTAGGGCTTAAAGTTTCTCTAGGGGTGTAAACCATCTTACTTCCTACTACCTAGATAAATAAACCCTAGCTAAGCCTTGCAGCAAGGGTGTAAACATTTTTACTTCTTGTTGCAAGCCTTATATCCTTTCAATAGAAAAAAAGAATTAAACCTTGGTGGATGGTGTAAGCCCTTTTACTTTTCCTAGGGTTTAAGATATATTTCTTGAATTTTAACAAGCAAGATGACAATAAAATTAGAGAAATTACTTACCAAGATCCAAGACATAGCATGCAAAGAAACCTTACTACCAAGATATCATTTGCAAATTGCCAAAGAAATACCATCAAGAGAAGTTACTAGCCTTTAATGATCCAAATAATAAGTGTTGCATCCATTTTGACAAGAAAAGAGAGATAGTGACTTCCCAAAGAGGGCTGAAATTTCAGTCCAAGAGTAATTTTCCAAGTGATGAGTTATGATCAAATGAAAATGACTTGCCTCATATTTATATGAGGAAAACCCAAGTCATGTTTGCCACATTTTTCCACTTTACAATTAAAACCATAATTTTAGGCTGAAACCTAAGTTACAATGCTTAATTAGCAAATCAATTTGCTTTTTTTGCCCACATAAGCTACAAAACAACAAAAAATGACAAAATCATGGGGCACAAGCCCATAAAACTCTTCGCCAAGGTGGCATGTGTGAAGATAAGCCTCCCAAGCCCAAGACGCCATGCTAGGAAGGTGCCATATCATCCCCATATCAAGCAAATAAATGGGGCTTCAAGCCCACAACACCACCAAGTACGCCTAAATGGCTAAACATCCTCCCAAATGTGTGACGTCAAGCTCCCCAAGAGAGACGTTTTGGCATAGGAGGGTGACGTCATCCCTTCTTCATCATTCCAATCCTCGTTCATATGCTAGGGAATTCCTCCAAGGTGCAACGTTCATCATTCTAGGTCTCTAATGAGTGGGGCACAAGATCCATCCAATGGGCTTTCAAGCCCCTATGAAGGTCCAAGTGGCTTAGTCCCTTCATGAGTGTTTTTCACCGAGCAAGGTCCTGCAAAGACAAGAAAATACACCCTCCAAGGGTCCACAAGTCACATGTATCATGCCAAGTAACCCACATTTAACAAAAGAACCACCCAAACAAGTGCATTAAGTCCCCTCTTTTCAAATCAAACAAATGTTTGAAGACCTTAAAAACTTTGCCAAATTTAGATATGGGAGAGTTGTCATTGTGCCCTATTGGGTGGGCCAATCCCCAAGTCAAGGAATGTTTCCCAAGAAGACCCTCTCTAGGCCATGTAGTGGTTATGAGATGGGTTGGGGTAGTAATTTTGGGCATGGGGTTCTTGACATATCAAGGGCTCATATTGTCTCATTTACGGGTGCCTTTGTAGAGGGTGTGTTGAATCCCTTCGTTTGCAATGCAACATTTTTCCGAGCCCTTTATTTGCCTTTTTTATGGTCCGAACATTGAGTGTTATGTGCAATGGAAAGTAAAAGAGCATTGTAATGCCACTTGAAGTTAGAACACATTAAGTTTCATATGCACTGGAAATTAAAAGACATTGCAATGCATTCCCCCATCAAGCAAGACATATTTATTTATTTTCTTTTAAAAGGTCCTTCATTTTTATGGAGAAGTGTTTCATTTCTCTCAGGACCTTGGGGCGAGCATCTAGAAGGATAGATTATGGATTTTGGATTTTATAGTGCTAGCTACAACACCTCTAAGCCTTTATCCCCTTCTTCCCATAAAATGAGGTACAATCCCTTCTTGGGGTCAATGAACCCAAAAACCCAAAAGATGAGGAAACAGAGGGGAAGAAGTGTGGAAAGCGGTAAGTATGAGTGGGAATGGTGTGATGACCCTTCAAGGAGACCCCCCAGTAGAAACCCTTTTCCTGAGGGTGACCCACTTACTAGGAAACCATGTCAACCACCAAAGTCAAATAAGGAAAAAGGTATAATTTTCGAGCAAACGTTCCGTAATAAAGAGATGACCCTTTGTAACATGATCAAATGCTTCAAATATTAAGGTGACACTTACCATGAAACCAGACTTGTTACCTCATGAAGCAAGATCTACGGTCCTTTCTAGGCCATGTTGGTGTGGCAGACACTGTTATGTTGTTGACAATGAATGGTGATGTGTGGTGGAGAGGAGGGGCTCCATTTGCTCAATGTGGGCTCAGTTGAACACCTGGCTCTCGACACTCCATGTATTCTACCTATGGGCCTCGGGACATTATCTCCTTAGTTACCCCTAGGTCGAGGGGGGTAACACATCATACATAGACTGCTAGAATAAATCTACTTTCATTAATAATAATTTCAACATATCGTAAGTATGAATTATTCCTTCAGCCATGCCATGTGATGCATTGAAAAGGAATAGAATGATAATTATTCCAATTCAAAATTCTAATTTATCTTAATTCTATGATGCGTGCTACATATCTGACATAGTCGAATTAATTTTCAAGCATAGAGAGAAATTTTTGTGGGCCCCTTGTGATTTAATTATTTGAATGATGAGAGAAAAAGGAATAGATAATCGAATTTGAAATTTACATTGAATGCAACTAAAAGGGATTCGAATTTAACATTTTTGTTTCATTGACATGTCAGGAGGAGAAGATGGCAGGTAAGTTGGAATAAAAACCATTATTGCTATTTAATTAGTATTATTATTGTATATGGCACCTCTTTTAATAAAATATTCCACTATAACCCAAGAGTATACCCAACAACCCGCAAGCTAGATATACCAATAACTTGTGACTTAGCAAGGGCAAAGGAGTCTCGAATCCCACCAGAGTGGAACTCTATCCTCTATCCCAGGGCTCCTCTACTCTTCTAGCCTTATCACAATGGACCAACATGTCCACTTTGAGGGAATTGAACCTATGTGGGGAGGATAACAAACATGCTACTCAACCACCTGAGCTTTAAACTCGGGACTAACAAGAGCTTTAAACTTGGGACTAACAAAATATTTGTTGAGAACTATTATCTAACATGGCTTTAAGTCAACGAATCATGTTGGTGTTAAACACATGTTCGAAGTACACAAGAAGAGTACTTAAAAATATGTGATCTATATGTATCTTTGGTACTATACCTACATACATTAATATTTGCAAATAATTTTTTCTAAAGTACAGTTAATTAATTGTATGTTACGTGAGATTATAAAAATGGATTCTACAGTTATGCTAATAATTTCTATAAAATCCAATTACGATTTCATACTTTCCATGTGTTGTTTTGAGAACTTTTCAAAACGCTTTTGGTGCCACTTATACTTATATCTGATTTTTCAAAGTCCTACTCCATGTCTATACTTACCATTTCTAAGCACTACTCTTTTGGTGACAAAATAGCATTTAATGAATCCTTGGCACCTTTACTTATTTTTTTTAGCACCTAGAAATCACACATGTCCCACTTGAACTAAATTCAACTCATGCCCTTTTTGGCTTAGTATTGTATCTTCATCACCCCTCCATAGACCTTACCATCATCCATCATTTTGTTCTGAAAACCAATAGTTGATGAATTCTAGGTAGTGCTTCAAAGTAATTGCTCATCAAGGCATTGGAAGTCTCTAGTGATGCTGATACCACATTCAACCTTTTACTCATGCTCGATGACCAATTTTTGTGATCACAATGTTTCAAGTTACCGCTCAGAGGGACCTTTCAAGAATTTGGAGCCACCACACTCGACCTTTTACCCTAACGACTAACAAGTGGGACCAAATGCTATTATGAGGTTTCCCAATTCAAACCAACCATGAATATAGACAATCACTAAGAAAGATAAGATACAAGAAAATGATATTTAATTCATAACGCCCAATGAGATGTCTTATCTCCCAAAACTATACTATAAAACATTAAGTCCTTGACACCGATTAGGTTAGCTCTGGTGCCATCTAGGACATTCCCAATTATCACTACAACAATGCTCCTCTCCCTTTAAGTTGGTTCTTTTCTAGCATAAGGGTGGATTCCCTAAATGTTGCCTACAATCTTGGTTTTAAGCTCAAAGAGAATGGAAAATCAAGAAACATAAAAATATTACAAGTTTATCTTGAATAACAAGTTGGACTCGAGAAAACTAGGGCNTTAATTAATTGTATGTTACGTGAGATTATAAAAATGGATTCTACAGTTATGCTAATAATTTCTATAAAATCCAATTACGATTTCATACTTTCCATGTGTTGTTTTGAGAACTTTTCAAAACGCTTTTGGTGCCACTTATACTTATATCTGATTTTTCAAAGTCCTACTCCATGTCTATACTTACCATTTCTAAGCACTACTCTTTTGGTGACAAAATAGCATTTAATGAATCCTTGGCACCTTTACTTATTTTTTTTAGCACCTAGAAATCACACATGTCCCACTTGAACTAAATTCAACTCATGCCCTTTTTGGCTTAGTATTGTATCTTCATCACCCCTCCATAGACCTTACCATCATCCATCATTTTGTTCTGAAAACCAATAGTTGATGAATTCTAGGTAGTGCTTCAAAGTAATTGCTCATCAAGGCATTGGAAGTCTCTAGTGATGCTGATACCACATTCAACCTTTTACTCATGCTCGATGACCAATTTTTGTGATCACAATGTTTCAAGTTACCGCTCAGAGGGACCTTTCAAGAATTTGGAGCCACCACACTCGACCTTTTACCCTAACGACTAACAAGTGGGACCAAATGCTATTATGAGGTTTCCCAATTCAAACCAACCATGAATATAGACAATCACTAAGAAAGATAAGATACAAGAAAATGATATTTAATTCATAACGCCCAATGAGATGTCTTATCTCCCAAAACTATACTATAAAACATTAAGTCCTTGACACCGATTAGGTTAGCTCTGGTGCCATCTAGGACATTCCCAATTATCACTACAACAATGCTCCTCTCCCTTTAAGTTGGTTCTTTTCTAGCATAAGGGTGGATTCCCTAAATGTTGCCTACAATCTTGGTTTTAAGCTCAAAGAGAATGGAAAATCAAGAAACATAAAAATATTACAAGTTTATCTTGAATAACAAGTTGGACTCGAGAAAACTAGGGCATGCCGAATGGGAAATGGAGTCTTTATGCAACAAAGTACAATGAAAATGCGAGGTGAAGAAGCTTAGTAGATCCAAGTATGGATCTTGTTAAGTAGATTAATGAGATTCAATAAAAAACAATGAAGAAGGTATTTTTATTAGCATAATAGCCCTTCTTATACAATCATCCATTCACAAATAAAGCAGTAAACCAAATCCATCCAAGGGATCATTAACCAAATATTCAAATGCAGAATGATATGGCCACAACACTCTCGAAAGAATTCTAATTTACCGAAGTAAAATATAGAAAAACCATAATGTAAGCCTGTATTCATCTCATACTATGAAGGAAATAACAAATGAAAGATGAGAAGAAAACTTTACTTTTAACTAAAGATTATCACATGTGTACGTGTATATGATTTACAGAATGAGAATAGAGGTGAAGGCACAACCAGTATTACATGGTTCCTCACTATCCTCGAAAGCTAATACATTAATCCTAGGTCCAACCCCTTGATCATCTTCACCTACTTAAATAGATTATCAAAAGATTGATTATCTTTCACCACGTTAAAGAGGATCGATCCTCTTACAATTAAAACCATTATTGTATCCTACAACATAGAAAAGTGAATTACCGAGAGCTCATTTAACATGATCAACATTGATTTTCACTTCTTCAGTTCCATAGTTGAGAAAGAAAAACATCTTCCTCTACTATAAAACCAGTGCTTTTCATTTTTATACTTGCAAGGAACATGTGCAAAGGGACATGAAGTCCTCTACACTATGTGTTCTACATTATGAATGTGGGGTTGTATAAGTGTGGATGATACAAAGGGAGAGGGTGAAAATAGAAGGGATGTGGAGTAGTGAATGTTGACGTAGCAATGTTAACGAAATCGATGGAAAGGCAAGGTGGAGGGATGGATGCAAAGAGGCAATGCGAGGTGGAGGAAAGAACACAATGTGAAGTTGATATGTAGGAAAAGGTAAGAGAAGGTCGAGGGAAAAAAGTGTATCGCAAAGGAAAGAGAAGAATGTAGAAGGGAAGGGAGCTCCATCTTCCACATTTGAGAAATTTGATCTCTATGTAAAATGGAAAGGACTCGATGAGGGTGTTGACGAAGAAAAAGGATCAAAATGATGAGGATTTGAATAGTAATGGGTAAGGAGAGCAAGGCTATAAAGATTGGAGGCATGGATGCACATGCAAGGGTTAGAAATTGTACATATGTGTGAGATGATAATGTGAGTGCAAGCAAGAATTCTCATATGGTATGGCCATGAATGGTAGCAAGGATGAAGGATTTGGGTGCTACATAAATGCATGGGTGAAAAAAAAAGATGCATATAGGGATGGTATGACTATGGGTACAAATTTAGGCATAGGTATGACCACGGGTACTCCATTAGGCACTAGTACAACCTCGGGGTTAGGCTCAAGTGCAGTTCTAGACCCCAACACCAGTGAATCTCTTTGCAAGGGAAGTAAAATATGTAGAGATAGGAGAGTAGAAGCATACAATCAATAATGGGCTTTGTTTCTCCACTGGATCAATTGGAGTGGCATAGAGGGCCTTATCTAGGGAGATAATTAAGGATGCATGTAGGGATAGTTAAACCATGGGTATAGATTTAGGCACAAGTATAACCACATATTCTCTACTTGGCACTAATACAACTATGGGGTCAGGCTCATGTGGAATTTTGGACACCAACAATAGTATATATCTTTATAGGGGCAGGAAATGATGTAGATTAAGTTTATCAAGTCAAAGAAATGATCCAATCATTACAAACAAATAAGAAAGATATAGCTATCATAAAACTTCTACTTAAAGATGAATACTTCAGCAATATACCAAGTTACAATAGTAGAAATATAGTACCCTTGAAACAAGTTAAGCATGCAATGAAAGAGGGCTAAAAATGCAAGATAAGACTAGGGTTTAGATAACAAATGCTTGTTGGAAAGTATGTAACATAAAACAACCTAAAAATATCCAAGATGTCAAGTCCTATTAGGCTCAAAGTTATACAACAATGCAACAAATGATGTCAAGGTGTACTTGTAGGGTGAAATATGCCAACAAACCCTAAACTTCAAGTTAGGAAATGGTTGGGAAATTGAAGGTAAGTCCTAATATAACAATAAAATTGACAAAAGAAACGGAAATTAGGGTTTAAGGTCACTTGCAAGAGAGAGAGACTAGCATCGTCCAATCTTCCTAGGCATATGGAGTCAAATCATGCACTTTCTTGGAGACCAAAGGTGAAACAAAGACTTAAAGAAAAAACCCTAGGGTAGTCCCCTACAAACCCTAGGAGGACATCCTATGTCTTCTAAGAGCCTTTGAAAGATGATATTAGGTGAATCTTGGGTAAAACCCTAGGGCATTCCACTACAAACCCCAGAACTTTATCCTACAAAAATAGAACTAGGATAGTCTATTACAATCCCTAGAATTATTCTTGTGTCCTTTAACAAGCTTCAACAAAATTATTACATGGGAAGGTAGTCCACTACAAACCTTTTGATGGCTTCAAACAAGGTTTATCCAAGAAGAATACAAGATAACATGCAATATCAATGCTCTAATAAAATATTCACTTAATACATCCAAGAAATAAACCAACTTAGACTTAAGAAGAGAACTTACTAGTTAAATCAATAATCACCAAGAAACTAGCAAAGAAATCATCCATCAAAACTTGAAAAGCATCCACAAGATCATCTCCAAGACAAGGTGCATAAGTCATTCATACTAAAAGAGAAGAAAGAAGAGACAAGTAGAATTGATCCTCCATAAGTTGTGTTATGATTTACAATGAGGTAGCACTTCCTCTTTGTATATGAGGAAACCAGGCACTATACCTCTCTAGGAAGCCCCTAAAACATAAGAATCCATGATACAAAGTGGATAGGTCTTAGGCCAACCACCAAAAATGCCTCCAAAATAAATGTGCAATGCTAAAACATGAAAACATCCTCCTAAAGAACCACATGTGTGGGTGTAATCAACTCTAAGAAGGTGTTGTCATCCTCTAATGGGGTACAAAAGGCTCCAAAAGTCATGCCTCTCCCCAAAAGGTTCAAATTATCCTCAAAAGTCATGCCTCCTTGTCAAGAAGGTCACATCTTCTCATCAAAAGGTGTCAACTCATCATCACAAGTGCTAGTATGACTCAAGCATGCATCATATCTACCTCAAGCATGACATCATCCTAAAGTGTGCAACATCCTAGCTAGTGTTGTATATCTCGGCGATATATTGGAAATATCAGATATATGGTCGATATTTTGAGGGGGGCTATATTTTCCTAGGAAAATATCGCGACACATCTAATATTTTCAAAGTATCGAGTCATATTCATTAACTTGCGAGAATTTAGGAAAATATCGCAAGTTGAAGGAAACTGTCAGCTTGCTGGGTAAAAGGGCGGAAAAAGTGCACATGAAGGGGTTTTAGAGGTTGTGGGTTACCTTTTTCACTCATTGTTTCATTTCTAAGGTGTGAGAGAGCTAGAGAGCAATGAGGGAAGTCATTTTTCATCTATCCAAGGATGATAAAGCCAAGGATCTTGTTGCCATTAACGCCATCGAAGAGATCAAGATTTCTAGGTATGATCTAAAACGTTTTTCTTTCATTTGTTTGAAGTTTGAACTTGAAGTTTTGAACTTTGTTTTTTTAATTTTTAAAGTTAGGCTATGTTGAATTTTCACTATGCTAGGCTCAAGAATAAGGTTTATTTCAATTTTAGCATTTACTTGAACTGTAGACAAATGCATCTACACCATTAACAATTGTTGCAATAACCAAGATCACAAGAATAAATACCATGCACAAGAACAAAAGAAATATCCTAGGAAACCCTTCTCAACAAGGGAAGAAAACCCAACCAATCCTTTGCTATATTCTCAAGAGAAAGACCTCCCACACCATAGACCTAGCACACAAAAGGGTGCTCTCCAAAACCAAGAAGGCTAGCGCCCAAGAGAGGTGTGCACTTCAGCCCTAGAACTTGTACTTGCTGAAATTTCCAAAATCACATGTGTGTTGTGTTTACTAAATGGGGAAATCACATTTATTTATATTAGACTAGACACATAAAAAGTGATGTCTATTGGCACAATAGGGCCGACCTCAGTAACTCATAATATAATTAATAATTACCATATTAATTATCTTTTACAATAATTATCTTTCACTTTATGGTGGGGTCGGCATGTACCCTTTACATCACAATTAGGGTTACAAGTAAATCTAAGTCTTAGACAATATAGCAAGGGATCTCACAAACCCACTAGTGCTCAGCCACTAGGGGCACGTCCACCTGTGCTTAGCCACAAGGACGTCCAACTCAAAAAATATTTATCTCACTGAGTCTCACAGGAGAATCATCTGGACACACACTCATTAGTGCTCAACCACTAGGATCATGTCCACCTGTGCTTAGCCACAAGGATGTCCTACTCAATAGATCTCTATCTCACTGAGTCTCATAGGATAATCATCTGGAGTACCACATCATCTCAACTCTCTACACAGAGGAAAATAGTAAACCCATCACATGGGCTCCTTTACCCCTCATAGGGGTACACATCGTTTCATCTCAAATGACACCCATCTCATGGGAATCTTCCCTACACAGGGGCACACAATGTTCCATATTCGTCTAAGAGAGAACCAACACACCCATCTCATGGGAATCTTCCCTACACAGGAACACACATCGTTCCATCTTTGTCTCAAAGAGGAACGACACACCCATCTCATAGGCACACCCAACTCATGGGCTCTCGCACAGACCGAATCACTCAGTCAATGTCCTGGAGGATGTCTCACACAGTTGTAATCAACACTCCCTCTCAGCTAGGGAGGAATTCTCCACCAGGCCAAGTCTCTCATGGAAGTACTCGAACTTTATCTTGGCAAGCGGTTTGGTGAAGATATCTGCAATCTACTCATGTGTAGGAAGGTATTGCACATGTACTGCTTTCCTCTACACCATGTCTCTGATATAATGATATTTTATCTCAATGTGTTTCGATCTATCGTGAAACACAGGGTTCTCAGAGAGCTTCACACACCTCTGGTTATCACAATGAATAATGGTGGGATCCATCTCATGATCAAATAAATCTGTCAGGAGCTTGCAAACCCACACTGCTTCGTGGACTACCACACTCATCTAGTCCCATCACATTGTGCTATGTAGGAGCTCCCTCTGAACCTGGAGCCATCCTCAACACCTCCACATAACTCGAACTAGAAGATCTTCTCCTGGAAAAAACTCGGAACCCTGAGCTCACTTCATCATGAGCATTGGTTCGATCAACTTGGATGAGCCTTCTTCTAGTGCTCAGAAGAGACTCGCTCTCTTCTCTCAGAATGCAAGACTAAATCCTTGGTGTCTCCGCAGTCTGAGGATCTGAGACTGAGAGCAAGTTAACCCTCAACCCTAGAACAAAGAGAACTCCATCAAGCTCCAAAAGTCCCCCAAACTCGAGTTGGAATCCAACACTCCCAACTCCATGTACAACTCTCGCCATACCACCTTCATTTGCCACATGTCTGTTAGGACCAGTCTCTGTGAAATCTAGAAATACTCGTCAGATTCTCGTCATGTGGCAAGAGGCTCCACTATCCACAATCCATCTGATGTCACCTCAAATCCTTCGTTGTCAACACTAGAAACAAGGGTAACCAAAGAAAACTCCCTATCAAACTTGGAAGTAAAGTCCTCCATGGATGTTGTAGCAGTTGTCTCGGGCCCTTTTGTTTCCTTCTTCTTATTCTTCCTCTCAGGACAACGAGAGACAAGGTGCCCAACTGGTTACAACAATAGCATCTGAATTTACTCAAGTCTTTTCTGGAACTTCCTTTATTCTTGCTCTTTGCAGTAAGAACATTCTCATCAACTCCATCTGTCTTTTATTCACTGCTCTGAGATATTTCTCGGATCTCCTCCTGAGTGAAATCATCCCACAGTCTGCTCCAATCTGGTAGATGCTCACGTCCCACCACACACTTCACGAAGACTTCCCATTTTTGGTAAAGCCTTTTAACGCTATCCTCACCAACTCAGAATTCATTATGACCTCTCCAATAACAACCAGCTCATCTTTTACTTGAGCTACCCGGGTAATATAAGAAGAGACACTCTCCTCCTTACCCATCTTGGTATCATGCATCTTAGCCTTCAAGGCCATTTTTCGGTTCTCATTCTTTGCCTCAAACAAGTTCTTAAGTGCATGCCACACCTCCTTGGCAATCTTTTTCTCAGCCAAATGTGGGATAAGGTGATCCTTTACCCCATCCAGAATAATCCTCTGAGCCTTGGCTTCCTTGATCTCATGCAATTCCAAAGCAACAGGATCTGTTGCAGGAGCTGCCACAACATAGTCGACATAGCTCCAAATCTTGTTCTCCTTGAGAACAGCTGACAACTGGACCTTCCATTGCAAATAGTTGGAAATTCCATCCAACCGATCCTCAAATATAATGGTTGCAACCATATTCCCTGTCACAACTCAAGGAAAACAATCACACCCTTTTCCCTCTTCAACTTTGCCCAAAAAATCACACCACCCACTGTCACTCAGAGACAAAGCTCAGATACCATGTAGATTTTAATGACAAAAATTAGCAAGCTAAAATTTATGTCAAACACTTAGCAACCTAGAGATGATTGTCTTCATCAACTTTCGAAATGTCACAAACCCATATTCAGAAATTACCATAAGCAGAAATACACGTTGCTAAGAAAATATGTAGCGGAAATAAACACAATGGACAACAACCCATAAAACTCAGAAATTTAGGCAAATGCCAGGGAAAACCCCAATGTGGGGAAACCCAACGAAAGAGAGAGAGATCTTATTATTCAGCGTCAGGAAAGTACATAACAACAGCAAAATCACAATTTTCAACCAAGAAAAATCCACTTACAGCACACTAAAACAGTCCCAAAATCTACCTCGTAATCTGTGCCAAATTTGTACTATTGTACGTCCTGTTCTATTCCTCAAAATCCATGCCAACAGTCAACTAAATGGATTGTTCTGTATGGCCCAGAAACAACAACCAAAAGTCTGGAATCTACCTCAAAAATCATGCCAAAGACTGCCTTGATTTTCATGCCCACTTTCACTTGTTGTATGGACTATATGGATCCATACAGTACGGCCTCCCACAATAGAAAAAACGACCCAGCAATGAAACATATATTTTTCTTGGGATTTGTGCCCACTTTTTCTTAGGAAATGTGCCCACAATGCTGCCCTAAATTTCCTCTCTCAAGCCTACTCAAAAATCTCTCTCAATCTCCTCTCAATGTCTTCTCGATGTATATTTTCACACTACCCAATGCATTCTTTTATAAATATGAAAACGACATTTTCCCTCCAAAGTGTCTTTTCACCTTCCCCAACCCTAAATCCAAAGGCCAAGATTAGATCTTGCTTTTTTCAACATCAAGGGTCATGATCCATTCCCTCCAAAATGAATCACTTAAAATATTAAAGTGATTTCACTTTATTACATAAGCGTACTTTTTGAAATAAAGTCACTTTAAAATTATAGGGTACACTTTATTAAAAAGTCACTTTAATAAAAAAACCACTTTCTAACAACTTTATAAAAACCCATTACAAAGTTAAGTGTCTGGTAGTGTAAACAGAAGGTAACATCCGCATTCAAGACAAAATATGCGGAGTACCTCCCGAGCTAAAAAGATAACACTCCCTCTTAGCGAGGGATGTACTCGCTGCCATCTCCATCATTTGGTCCCATCACACTATTCTTTGTAGGAGCTCCCTCTGAACCTGTAGCCATCCTCAAAACATGCACAGAATACGAACTAGAAGATCTTCTCCTGGCAGCAACCCGAAACCTCGAGCTCACTTAATCCTGAGCATTGGTTTGATCAACCTAGTTGAGCCTTCTGCCAGTACTCAAAAGAGACTCGCTCTCTTCTCTCGAAAAGCAAGACTGAATCCTTTGCGCCTCCACAGTCTCAGGAGCCTCCCCATGCTCCTCATCTGACATTGAATCATACACTGAAGGTTTTCCTCTCAGCATATACAACCTGTCCACCCGGTTACCGCTCAACTGCAGCTCCACTAGGTCCACTCTCTGCATGTAGATAAAGACATGTTCCCTCTTGAAAAATACGCAATATCCTACATCCTCGAAGGCTGAGACTGGGAGCAAGTTTACCCTTAACCCTGGAACAAAGAGAACTCCATCAAGCTCCAAGAGTCCCCCAAACTTGTGTTGTAATCTAACACTCCCAACTCCACGTACAGCTCTCGCCATACCACCTTCACGAAGACTTCCCATTCTTTGGTGAAGCCATTTAAGGCTATTCTCACCAACTCAAAATCTGTTATGACCTCTCCAATAGCATCCATCTCATCTTTTACTTGAGCTACCCGGGTAAGATAATAAGAGACACTCTCCTTCTTACCCATCTTGGTATCATGCATCTTAGCCTTAAAGGCCATCTTTCGGTTCTCATTCTTTTCCTCAAACAAGTTCTTAAGTGCATCCCACATCTCCTTGGCAATCTTTTTCTCAGCCAAGTGTAGGATAAGGTGATCCTTTACCCCATACAGAATAATCCTCTGAGCCTTGTCTTCCTTGATCTCAAGCAAGTCCAAAGAAATAGGATCTATTGCGGGAGCTACCACAACAGAGTCGACATAGCTCCAAATCTTGTTCTCCTTGAGAACGACTGACAACCAGACCTTCCACTGCAAATAGTTGAAAATGCCATCCAACCGATCCTCAAATCTAATGGTTGCAACCATATTCCCTATCACAAATCAAGGAAAACAATCACACCATTTTCCCTCTTCAATTTTGCCCAAAAAATCACACTGCCCACTGTCACTCAGAGACAAAGCTCTGATACCATGTAAATTTTAATGACAAAAATCAGCAAGCTAAAAAAAATTTCAAACACTTAGCAACCTAGAGATGATTGTCTTCATGGACTTCTGAAATGTCACAAACCCATATTCAGAAATTAACATAAGAAGAAATACACATTGCTAAGCAAATATGCAGCGGAAATAAACACAATGGACAACAACCCATAAAACTCGGAAATTTAGGAAAATGCCAGGGAAAACCCCAATGTGAGGAAACCCAACGAGAGAGAGAGTGATCTTATTATTCAGCTTAAGGAAAGTACATACCAACAGCAAAATCACAATTTCTAGCCAAGAAAATCCCACTTACAATAGACTAAAACAATCCCAAAATCTGCCTCATAATCTGTGCCAAATCCATATTGATTTATGACTTGTTTTGTACCTCGAAATCCATTCCAACAGTGAGTTGTACGGATTGTTCTGTACGGACCAGAAACAACAACCAAAAGTCTGGAATCTGCCTCAAAAATCATGCCAAATATTGCCTCAATTTCTGTGCCCACTTTCACTTGTTGTACAGATCCGTACAGTATGACCTCCCACAACAAAAACCGACCTAGCAATGAAACATATATCTTCCTTGGGATTTGTGACCATGTTTTCTTGGGAAATGTGCCCACAATGATGCCCTAAATTTCCTCTCTCAAGCCTACTCGAAAATCTCTCTCAATATCCTCCCGATGTCTTCTCGATGTATATTTGCACACTACCCAATGCATTCTTTTATAAATCTGAAAATGACATTTTCCTTCCAAAGTGTCTTTTCACCTTCCCCAACCCTAAATCCAAAGGCCAAGATTAGATCTTTCCTTTTTCAAGATCAAGGGTCATGATCTATTCCCTCCAAAATGAATCACTTCAAATATTAAAGTGATTTCACTTTATTACATAAGTGTACTTTATGAAATAAAGTCACTTTAAAATTAGAAGGTACACTTTATTAAAAAGTCACTTTAATAAAAGAACCACTTTCTAACAACTTTATAAAAACCCATTACAAAGTTAAGTGCCTGGTAGTGTAAACATAAGGTAACATCCACATTCAAGACAAAATATGTGGAGTATCTCCCGAGATAAAAAGCTAACAGTGTAGGCATGGATTTGCACTCTGTCATACCAAACGTCTTCAATATCTCCAGTGTCCATTTTATATTTCCCTTGACTCAAGAAAATATCATCAGTCCTCTGCCATATTTCTAGTCCCAAGAAGTAGTGCATCATACCCAGATCCTTCATCTCGAATTCAGAAGTCAATGCTCACTTGCATTCAGCAATAAGTCTTTCTGAACCGATGAAGAATAAGTCATCCACATACAAGACCAAGATTAGGCACTCGTTACCAATAATATGATAATATAGGTTTGGATCATAAGTACTCTTGTTGAAGCCCAAACTCATCAAGAATCCATCCATTTTCTCATACCAAGCATGAAGTGCTTGCTTTAGTCCATACAGGGCTTTCTTCAACCTGCACACATGAGATTTCTCGTTGTGTATCATGAATCCTTCAGGTTGCTCGATATAAACTTTTTCTTCAATCTCATCATTGAGAAAGGTTGTCTTTACATCCATCTGATGTAGTTTCTAACTCATGGATGATAGTACGGATGGAAGTGTATCGAGATCTTGAATCAAATGTCTCATCATAGTCAACTCCCTCTTCTTGCGAGGGTCCTTTGGCTACAAATTTCGCTTTGCATTTCTCAATACTTCCATCAACTGCATATGTCTCATCATAGTCAACTCCCTCTACGTGTGAGAGTCTTTTGGCTACAAATATTTCTTTGTATTTCTTGACACTTCCATTAGCTGCATGCTTGATCTGATAGATCCACTTGGAAGTCACTATATACTACTCTTCTAGTCTCAGAACAATATCCCTTACATCATTCTTCAAGATGGACTGGTATTCTTCTGTCATGGCATCTTGCCATACATGCTCACCTGTCGCTTCTCCATGACAAGAAGAATCAGAATCAATGATGTGATTCATGGCTGAAAAGTAGCTCAAAAGTCTCTTTGGTCTCTTGCTCTCTTGGAATTTTCCTTGAGGAGTTGCATGTCCCTCTACCTCTTGCAGAGTTTGTCAAGCCCAGACAGGACTTTTATGCCCTACTGCAATATCTCTAGGGATGTCAACTGTAGCAACTGGATCAGCTGGAACAACTGGATCAAATGGAATAATGGTTGTCTCCCTATGAACTGTTGAAGGGGGAGAAGGTATTATCTCACTGATAATATCCATATGAGATTCTCTAGATCTTTGAAAGGCTATCTCTTCTTCAAAGATAACATCTCTGCTTACCTCAATCTGTCTTTGACCAGGGATGTAGATCTTATATGCCTTTGAATATTCACTGTATCCCACAAATGTATCCTTTCTCCCTGGAGGATCTATCTTGGACCTCTTCTCTTTGGGTGCATTAAAGTATACTCGACACCCAAATATACTGAAGTGTCCAATCTCAAGCTTCACTCTGGTGAAGGATTCTTCGAAAGTTATGTTCTTCGAAATCTGGTGAGGACTCCTGTTTTGAACATATATTGTTGTCATTCATGCTTCTGCCCACAAGATCATAGGTAGACTATGATCATGTATCATTGTTTTGGTTGCTTCAATGACAGTTATGTTCTTCCTCCTCAAATAGTTTTGACTCCCTCTGAGTCAAGTGACTCCCTCTAAAGTCTGAAGGATAAACATCTTCCTTTGTTGTTAACCTGCTCAGATTCTTCATTTAGAGTGTGTTGTTCCTCTGAATGCACTGAGATCCCTCTGGATCCATTATTTCAGCAAAGGTTCCTTCCTCCTGCAAGTACCCTCATGATAATGATACAAATAATATATACAAGTGCATACCTGAGAGTGCTGATATAATTTCTCCAATGGAACCTAGTTGATCTCTGATCTCTAACATCTTAATGAAGAATATAGAAACGATGTCACCTTTTTTCATCTTGATATTTTGAAACTGGCCCTTCAATGTAAGAGCTTGAGTAGATGATTATCTTCCTTGCCTTGACGTCATCTTCCTTCGCTTCATCGGTAGTTGTCTCTAGTAAAGCCTTTTATATCACCCACAATAGATCTTCCTCTTCAAGAGTGATCTGAAGTCTTGATTTCTGCGAAATGAAGTTGCTTGATCCATCAAGCCTATCTGCCACCAAGGTTCTTTTCATCATATTTTCAAATTCTTCACAAACCCTTGTCAACTAGGCTAGAAAACCTAATGGCTAGGCTAAGCTAGCAACCTTAGGTTTTGTTGGGATTATGACTACCAACAATAAGCCTTGAAAGTCAGAGGAACACTGGTGAGATGAAAATCTCCTTCAATGAGCTGTAGAAACCCTAAGTCTGAATTTTCTGCATAAAATTGTGAAACCCTAGAAACCCTAGGGCCAAAAATAAAAAATTCTCAGAATCACAATCTGAAGCTTGTTGGAGGTGCGCTGAAGGAGGTTGTACACTACCATATAATTTTTAGACCCAATGTCCAAGTTTAAGGTGTTGAAATCTCTCAAAAAGAGAGGATTGTACGGATTTTCTGGAAACCCTAAGAGGTCGTACGGTTCTACAAAAGAGAAGGATGGTTTGCTTGAAGCTTGTGCAATGGGTTCTTCAAGACCTACACTCTGATACCATGTTGAATTTTCACTATGCTAGGCTCAAGCATGAGGTTTATTTCAATTTTATCATTTACTTGAACCATAGACAAATGCAGCTACACCATTAACAATTGTTGCAATAACCAAGATCACAAGAATAAATACCATGCAAAAGAACACAAGAAATATCCTGGGAAACCCTTCTCAACAAGGGAAGAAAACGCAGCCAATCCTTTACTATATTCTCAAGAGAAAGACCTCCCACACCATAGACCTAGCACACAAAAGGGTGCTCTCCAAAACCAGAAAGGCTAGTGCCCAAGAGAGGTGCACACTTCAGCCCTGTGATCGCACAGTTTGTAGTTGGAGTAAAGGAAAGATGGAAGAAAGGAAAACTGGTGAAACTGAGACTCTCCTACCACTGTCACCTTGATAGGATAGTTCTTTCTATTTAGGGTGGTAGGCCCAGGGGAGACGTCCACGGTGACCCGAGGTTTTGAGAAGGTAAAGGCTTATGGCTAAGTAGAAAGTTTCCCCCCCTTCACAAGTCACCACCGATCATAAAGTCCGACTAATCAGCCAATAAAGATAAAGATAACCGAAAGTAAAAATGATAGACAAAAGTGTACCTGCCTGAGACAAAACAACAAGGAAAACTATGCATGTGCAATATCACTTGCTTGGTTAGTACTTCATATAATCAAGGACTTTCTGATATAAAAAAATTGACCAATAATATTAATGAAGCAAATCAATGATGTACGATAGCAATGATTACAATATATCACTTCACAATAAATGCTAAAGAGGATTCACAATGATCAATGGAAATTTATCATTTATGTAATGATATCAATACTAGAAGCAATGCTTTAGCTCTTTCAAATGCTCTTAAAGATACAATAAATGTTGCATGGATATGGTTATAGCATAAGTAGATGATGGCAACAATAGGGTTAGTAAGTGCTAGTCTAAGCTAGGGTTAGAAAGAGTTAATGATTGTTCAAGAGTATTTGGAAGTTGTGATCAAAGCACTCAAGTACACGGTCTTAGATAAATACGCTATTAGGGAAAATGGAGTCAAACTAGCTGCAAATGTTGAAGGGCCGAAATGATAGTGATAAGGCCAAAGACAAGAGGGATATGATGGTTGAAGTGTTGTTAAAGGCAAGGCTTCAACCTATCAACCCTAGGGGAAGACAGCTCACTAAAGTGTAGAAACCCTAGGCCTTAGTGTGTCTTCCTCCTTCTTTAGCTCAAAGGGGAAAGTAAAAAAAATGGCTAGCTGGAAGAGTAAAGGGTAGAGTGTTTCTATGGCAAGGCTCTATCATCTATCTTCAAAAAATAAAATAGCTCTTATCATAACTTAGTAGGGACATGAAATAAGGACACCAACATGTGCTTATTCCCTAGGGTTTAATCCAACAAATTTCATTAAAATGCAAGTAAAAGATATCATAACCATTCAAATGAAGAAGATTTGCAGAAATTCACTTACACTCATCAACTATTCATTAAGCCAAACCCTAGTTGTAAACCTTCCACCAAGAAAATGTATCTAAAATAGCCAAGAAAGAGCCTCCTTCAACAAGTGCGCATCAATATTTTAGCCAAAAACCCTAAAGGAGGGCGCAAATTTCAGACCTCACCAAGAGTGAGTGAAAGATGATGAAAAAATGAGAGTTAAAACCCTCAATTTATACAATAGCAATGACCTTATTTAATTTTAGGTCACCAAAACGCCGACAAGGCCAAAATACATAATAATATTGTTTTACATTAAAATGTCATAATGAAACCCTAATCAAGCAAATAATGAGGATGTCATGCCCTTTTAGGGTGATGTTAGCCCTTTATAGGAAAAATGTGGCCTCCTGGAGAAAAACGTTAGCCCTTCTTGGGCCTCTAGAAGTTGCCACACATGCCAAAACTACCTCAATTGCCTCCCAAAGCTCCCATATCGCTGGATGACATCATAGGATGTCTTAGGTGACGTCATGGCCTTCCAAGGCCAACATCCCAGTGGAAAGGGCACAACCCCCCTGGGTAAGGCTCTGTCAGGATGCCTCTGTGGAACGTCCTCCTCTCCCCTGGTGCAAAACCCCTCTGACCTGACTATGCCCCTTGCTGGGGTCTCAACATCCATCTGGTGGGCTCTCAACCCCATGTAGGTCCGAACTAATCATCTCCCCATGTGTACCTGTCCAATCTGGTACCTGTCCGTCTGGTATGATCCTGCACATCAACAGATACACCCTCCATGGGCTCATAAATCACAGGGATCATAGCAATGCCAATCACATCTAATCATCAATTTTATTAAACATGTGCATAAAACCCCTTTTACTCAATCAAATGCTCAAAGACATTATACAATCTGCAAGCCAAATTTGGAGGAAGTGACAGGGCGTCCTATTGGGTTAGTGTTCACTGGATGTGGGAAGTTTCCAAGAGAAATCAAATCCAAGTCATGTTAATGGATGAGGTGGATAAGGGATGTCCTGACAAGGGGTGCAGTGATAGCAGGAAAATGCATGGCTTACCTGTGGGTGCCTTTGTAGAAGGCGAGTTGCACCTGTCCTGGATGCAATTGTTTCCAACCCATTCATGCCTTTTATTCTTTATTCTTTATTGCTTTTTCTTTCAAGACGCTAATCAGGGGACACTGCCTTGGCATGGTGACCAGTGATGGCAATGTTAGCCACAAGCACTTTCACGGAAATGAGAAGGTTGGCTCATGATGAGACCCCCTTTCTCTTGGCTATGCCACCAAGAGCCACTACCTTGGCGTGGTAACCAGCTGTTAGTAGCATCATACCGCTAGATGCCCATGGACCTAATAGGCTGGCTCGTAATGAGAACCCCTATCCTCTGACTAGGTCTTGTTTTTTATTATTTTTATGGGTCCCTTTGTTTCTTGCTGAGAAGTCTTTTACTACTTTCTCGGGGATCCTCGGGCGAAGCATCTCGAGGTTTTATTTTTAGGATTTTATCTTTTTCCAACTGTTTTTACCTTCTGGGTCATTAGCCCCTTCTTCCTACAAGGTAAGGTGCAACCCTTAAATGATTTTCCAACCCAATGCCCGGACCAGTGTAAAGGGATGGATGAGAGGGAAGTAAGATGGAAAGTGGTAAGTATGACGGGAGCGGATGATGACTTTTCAGAAATCCCCCCAGCGACAACTCAAAACCTATGGGCACAAGCTTACTAGGGTATCCTGTCATCCCCCCCAGACATGGTCAAGTGGATAAGTATAAGATCCAAGCACCTGTTAGAAACAAAAAGAACTAAATGCACATATTCAAAGGTTTTGTGGATCAGAGTGACACATACCATGATACCCAGACTCATTACTTCATGGAGCAAGATCCATCTCTACTACAGGACCAAGTCGAGGTTATGGATGTTGTTGTTGCTGACAAAGTGGAGGCAAGGAAGAAAAGAAGGGCCCTCCAGGGCCATTCTCAAGTCGATCTGACTCTCGGTACTCCATGTCTAGGACCTGTGGGCCTCGAGACATAATCTCCTTAGTTATCCCTAAAATGGGGGATAACAAGCCCTAGAACTTGTACTTGCTGAAATTTCCAAAATCACATGTGTGTTGTGTTTCCTCAATGGGGAAATCACCTTTATTTATATTAGACTGAACATATCAAAAGTGGTGTCTATTGGCACAACAGGGCCGACCTCAGTAACTCATAATATAATTAATAATTACCATATTAATTATCTTTTACATTAATTATCTTTCACTTTATGGTGAGGTCGACCAGTACCCTTTACATCACAATTAGGGTTACAGGTAAATCTAACTCTTAGACAATATAGCAAGGGATATCACACACCCACTAGTGCTCAGCCACTAGGGTCACGTCCACCTGTGCTCAGCCACAGGGACGTCCAACTCAACAGATTTATATCTCACAGGAGAATCATTTGTACACACACTCACTAGTGCTCAACCACTAGGATCACCTCCACCTGTGCTCATCCATAGGGAGGTCCTACTCAACAGATCTCTATCTCATAGAGTCTCACAAGAAAATAATTTGGAGTACCACATCGTCTCAACTCTCTACACAGAGGAGAACAATAAACACATCACATGGGATCCTTTACCCCTCATAGGGCTACACATCGTTTCATCTCAAACGACACACCCATCTCATGGGAATCTTCCCTACATAGGGGCACACAGCGTTCCATCTCCATCTTAAGGAGAAACGACACACCCATCTCATGGGCATCTTCCCTACACAGGGGCACACAACGTTCCATCTCTGTCTCAAAGAGGAACGACACACCCATCTCATGGGCACACCCAACTCATGGGCTCTCTCGCAGGCCAACTCACTCAGTTTGTGTCCTGGAGGATGTCTCACACAGTTGTAATCATCAACAGGCTAGGGTTTGCAATGTGCCTCTTCTTGTTGTTTTTGAATGGAATATTCAATCATTCTAATTCATCTAGCCCTGATTATTTAACCTTTGCATTATCATGTGTTTATTTTTATTTTTTTTTGTGCCATAGGTTTAATATTTTCATCTAAACAAAATACCAAAGGCATTGGATCCAATGTGGGTGTATGGTGAACCAGTGGAACTTCCCAATAGACAAATATTTACATGCAATATTTGTGGGAAATTTTTTTATGGAGGAATTAGCTGCTTGAAATAACACCTTGCCAAAATCCTTGGGTTTGATGTGGACAATTGTATAAATAGTAGCCCAGAAATTATGCATATTGAAAACCAATCACTCATTGATATGGCTAATAAGAGGGATGTGGCTGAGGCTCGCAAAAAAGAACTTGAACTTGCAAATAGAAACACTGGAACAAGTGCCTCTGAGGGAGGACCAGTACCACAATCCCACTCCTTAGCCATACGACCCTATTAGGAACATGTTTCAAAATTTTTAGTTTAGTAATGATATGTGACCACTTGACATCTTATGCATCTTATTTATTGGTTGTATTTTCATATTTATGTAGCAATGTGTTTATTTGATGTTGTTGCTTTACATGTTTAAAAAATTGAAAAAAATGAGTGTTTTCGTATTCTTTTGAGGTCTTGCGACATTTTCTGAGATATTTCAATATTTTCCGTTGATGTTGTCGAGAAGTTACATTCCAGACCCTCACCAATACTTTCCCCGAGACGACATATACAACATTGATCCTAGCCTCCAAGTATGATGTCAACATGGAAAAGGGCTCCACAACCTCTCCAAAGAAGTGTACAATCCTCATCAAGGGTAATGGAATCCATCCAATTCTTAGCGTCCTCAAGGGATGCAATGTCCAAGATGTGGGATTATTTCCCACCAAGTGACCCATCAAGTTGCATATGCAATGTCCCTGCTCAGGTGTGCAACATCCCAAGTCTAGGAGGTGTGGGAGGGTGTTAAGAAGTAAGCCAAGTGATCATATGGACCAACACTCATCATCAAAGGTACAATGAACTCCATACAGTGTGCAAGATCTTGATAAACGTCCTCCAAAGGACCATCTCAAGGGGTGCATCAATATAGTCGTTGTTTAACTCCATATTACCAAATATAGAGTTGTATAGGTACTTTGTTCTAGAAGTAGACAAAGTGAAGAAACAATTGCATCAACTGCTAGAGCAAGGAGAAATTAGACCAAGCCCTTCACCTTGTAGGTCACCTATCATCATAGTACCCAAGAAGGATGGGACTTAGCAAATGTGTATTGACTACAAAGATTTGAACAAGATCACACTCAAGAATCAGTACCCTCAGGCTAGGATAGATGATTTTTTAGACCAATTGCAGCATGCCAAGTACTTCACCAAGTTGGATCTCAAAATAGAATATCACTAGCTATTTGTTAAAGAAGACACTTGAAAGACAACCTTCAAGACAAGGCAAGCTCTTTATGGATGGTTAGTCATGCCTTTTGGTTTATGTAATGTACCAACTACATTCATTTCATTGAGTGAATGATATATTGCAACCCTATCTAGATGCATTTGTAATAGTGTATTTGTATGACATATTTATTTATATCTCTACCTAAGAAGAGCACATCTCATATCTCATGTAGGTGTTAGAAACTATGAAAATCATCAACTGTTGGCCAATCTCAATAAAGGTAAGTGTGCTCAACAATCATTGGTATATTTAGGGTACATGATCGGTGGACAAGAACTCAAGATGGATCTCGTCAAGTGGAGGCCATAATTAAGTGGCCATTTCCTACCAATGTCACTAAAGTTAGTAGTTTTGTTGGGTTAACACAGTACTTATAGAAGTCCATAACATCCTTTTCAATGGTAGTTGTAGTATTCCATGCCATAACAACCAGTGGGGAAAGAATCAATAGAAAGTTTCCAATGCACTGAAATGGAAGATCAGTCAAGCACCAACCCTTGCATTGCCTAACTTGTAGAATCCCTTTGAATTGGAGACAAATGTGAGTGGATATGTTGTAGGAGTGGTCTTGATGCAAGGAGTAAATCTTGTATACTATCATTCTCAGGTATTTCAAGGGAGACTCCTGAACTACCCTACATATGATAAGAAACTATATGCCTTGGTTCAAGTTGTTAAGATGTGGAAGAACTATCTGATGGACAAAGAAACCATTATCCACATTGACCACCAACCACTGCAATATTTGCAAGCCCAAAGTAAGCTTCAACAAACTAGACATTACAAGTGGATGAGGTTTTTGAAGCAACTTCATCTAGTCATCAAGTATAAGAAGAGAAACATTAATAAGTTGGAAAATATTCTTTCAACACCACCTACATCCAAGATTACAACTTTGGAATCTCTTATGCACACAAAGCCTTTTACCCATGATGCATACAAAGAGGCATACACATAATATGAGGGCTTTAAAGAGATGTTTCAATAGTAACAAGGACAAATTCATGTAGGAGGTGATGGTAAGGTTGTTTGTCATCTTCAGAATGGGTTGATCTACAAGCTAGACAAGTTCTATATCCCTAAAGGTGAAAGATTACAACTTATCAAAGAGGCTCATACCTCCAACATTTTGGTGTTGAGAAAGAAGTTGCCAAATTACAAAGGTATGTGTATTAGCCCAAAATGTAAGAATATCTAGCTTGGTATATTAGATAATGCATGCTTTGTTGTTCCAGTAAAACTAGTAATAGAAATAAAGGTTTATACCATCCCTTACCTGTACCCACTTGACATTGGGAAAGAATTTCCATGGATTTTATGAGCAGTTTTCCAACAACTAGGAACAAACATGACTATCTATTTGTGGTAGTTGACAAGTTCAACAAGACCTGCATTCTTATGCCTTGTAAAAAGACCATCAAAGGACAACGAGCAGTAAACATGTTATTTAAACAAGTCTGTGTGCACTTTAAGATACCAAGGAGCATCATCTCAGACACGGATACCAAATTTCTCAATTCTTTTTGGACTACACTTTTGGAGAAAATGGACACTGAGTTGAAGAGATCTATAGCATTCCATCCATAGACAAATGGGCAAAAAAAGGTAGTCAATAAGACTTTGGTACAACTTTTGAAGGGTTACAATCCAAAGCATCTGAAGAATCGGGATGAAAATCCAATCTACATTCAACACTCTTATGATAGAGTAGTCCATACTTCTATTGGTAAGTCTTGTTTCGAAACTTACTTTGGGTATTTGCCACCTTTTCCCTTGGATGTTGTCTATGGAAAACAACAAGTGAGGGAAGACATCATAGGAGAAGCGTTTAAAGCAAATAAGTTTATTAAAAAGATTAGGCAGATCCATTTGCAAGTATAGGAAACATAGAATAAGTCACAAAAAAGGTAAAAGGCCCATCATGATCAACTCAAAACAAAGAAATCATTCAAAGTGGGAGACAAAGTTTGGTTACAGTTGAACAAGGAAACACTACAAGGCCCTAGTAAAAATATCAAGGCTCTATGGTATGGTTTCTTTGAGGTATTGGAAAAGGTGAGTGACAATGCCTAAAAACTTAGTCTACCCGCATATATGCACATTTACTCAATATTGAATGTGGAGAATCTAAAACTCTATGAACTTGTTAGGTCACCATTTTTTCATCTTTTCACTGGTCAAGTCATTAATTTTTGCATCATCCTTTCACCAATCATCACCATTTTTAACCATATTCCTCCATGAATATACCAAAACACCCATACACAAGTTGAAGTGGTTTATTACCATTTATTTCCTTTATTTTTAATAAATTAAGAAGAATTATGCTTGGTTTGCTAATTGTTGAATTATTGTAACTTCAAAGAATATTCTACTTATATTTGATTCATTATTGTATAGATCAAATCCCCTTTTGTGGATTTATCAAGTCGAGTCTTGTATAATATCAAATCCCCCTTTGTGGATTGGTCAAACATATATTTGTATGGTGGTATTTGTAAAGTCAGACCCTAGTAATTATAAAGTGGTTTTAGCCACTTCTAGGAGAAGTCGGCTCCACCAAGTGAAGAGACAGAATAGTAGCGCCACCTCACAACTTGTACTTATATGTGAGGATAGTGTCTCTTTTGAACACACTCACTATAAATGTGTTGAACCTGCACAGAATAGATCTAGATGGGAATTGACATACACAGTTGTAGAGAAAATATGAGAAAAGAGAAGCAGGAGAGAAAGAATGGAAGAATTCTCATTAACTAGATGAATGAATGATAATTTAGACATGATATACTTTATACAACTCAACTAATGCGCACTGGGGGAGAATTCAATGCACTATAGTGGTGGTCTAGAGTGATCTGGACACACACCAGTAGTTACGAGAGTAAACTACCACCTGGTCTAATCTCTCAGGTAGTTACGAGAGTGAATTGGCACCTAGTTTGAGTTAACTAGTCTCTCAGTCTTCAGTTAACTGATTGAAATAGAGTGAAGTGAGGAGGAGATCAGAGAATCATGAGTAACGTGCTAGTCTGGTGATGATCCCAAGGACAATGCGCATTAGCTGGTGATGATTCCAATGTTGCATAGAGATAATCCCAATGTGGCATCTAGACTCAACTCAACTGGTCAAACTGAAGTGTGAACTGAAGAGAATATTCTCCTAGAGGAATATTCTACCTAAAATATAGGAGACTAAATAATGACTAATAAACATAGGGAAAACCTTAGGAAAAATAAATCATATGTGTGTGTGAAGAATCTCCAACACCACCCCTGAACATCACTATGGTGAAAATAAATAATGGGTCCCGGCAACAAGGCCATGTTAGGTACACAAATACAAAAGATACACTGAAATAAATGAGGAAAGAGGGAAAACCTCATGAGAAAACCCCCCCTCAAAGTACAATGTATGTAAAAAGAAGAACTGACAATTGTTAGGCAATTGTGTCCTTCACTCCATGACGACTGCGTAGAGAATGACACTTATGCTTAGTGAAGGTCTTAGTGAAGATGTTTGCGGTCTGTTCTGCTGAAGGACAAAACTACAGGTCGATGATCCCCTTGTGTACTAAGTCCCATATGTAGTGCATGTGGATCTCGATGTGCTTCATTCGCTGCCTCTGAACTGGTTCTCTTCAGAACTTCAGAGTACTCTGGTTGTCACACCAGATGACGATCGACCAATGAACTGAATTCCCAACTCAGTGAGAAAATGTTGTAGCCACATAGCCTAAATGGTTATGTTAACTGCCCCTATATACTATGCCTCGGCTAAAGATAGAGAAATAACAACCTGCTTCTTGCTCGACCAACAGATAGGCCTGTAACCAAGACTCAGTGAGTAACCAGATGTGGACTTGCGATCAATGTTATTACCAACCCAGTCAGAATCAGTGAACCCGATGAGGTCCAATGTAGAGTCTGTTGCATAGTGAATCCCAAAGGTGATGGTGCCCTGTACATATCGAAGGATATGCTTTGCAGCCTTCTAATGTAGCTCAAGCAGCTCCTACATGAACCTGGAGATTGATCCAACTGCATAGGATAGGTCTAGTCTGGAGTGTGTGAGATACAACAAGCTCCCCACTAGTTGTTTGTACAGTGTGTTCTCAACCAGTGGAGTGTCCCTGCCATCCTCAAGTATGACTCCTGATAGGAAAGGAGTCGGGGAAGACTTACAGACTGTCATGTGAAATCTATCAAGGAGATCTCATGCATACTTGGCCTGAGACAGTTTGATGTCTGATGCATCCATATTGATCTCGAGTACAAGGAATAAGTGTAGTGAAACCATGTCCCTCATCAAGAACCTGTCATGTAGAATCCTCTTGACTGCAGCAATCGTTGAAGTCGAGCAATCGGTGATCAACAAAGCATTAACATACAGAACTAAAAGTAGAAGTGAATCATCTGTCCTGAGAATGTAAACATTCAGTTCTGACTTACAACGTACAAAGTTCTGTGACAACAGGTAGGAGTCCATCTTGGCACACCATGCCCTCGGAGCCTGCTTCAGGCCATAAAGAGACTTCTTCAGTAGAAAGACCAAAGATGAATCCTTCATAAATACCCGGGCCTACTCCATATAGATCTCCTCAGAGAGATCGCCATGAAGAAATGCATTCTTCACATCCATCTGATAGACTTCCCATCCCTTGGTTGTCACGATGGCAATTGCCAAACGTATGGAATCCATCTTCGCTACTAGAGCGAAGGTCTCATCATAGTCAATGTCATGCACATGTTGAAAGCCTTTGGTGACAAACCTGGCTTTGTATCTGCTAATATGTCCATATATTACGCTCTTTGTCCTGTAGACCCATCTTCACCTAACAAGTTTCCTTCTTGAAGGAAGGGGGACCAGATCCCAAGTCTGGTTCTCGAGGAGATATTTATACTCCTCTTGCATGGCATATTCCCAAAAGGGATTTCTAGCAGCCTCGCCATAAAACTATGGATCTGAAGACTGAACCAAGAAAAGATGCTTGGGTGGCATCAATTCAGTGGCAATGAGTGCAAGAGGAGGCTCCTCGAAATCAGATCGAGTCCTCCTAGTATCAGTTGGATCTACAATAAGATCCCATGCATCCTGAAGAGTAGTCTTCGCCCACTTGGGTCTCTGCTCTAGCTTTGCATCTGGATGCACTGACTCTGCATCTTACTGTACTGACTCTGTATCTAGATTATTTGAATCCTCTAAACCATAACTCTCATCTGAAGAAGAGTCGCATGTGCATGCCCATCATCTCTGATAGGTGGAAGAACAAAGGTGTTTGCATGTGGTTGTTCAGGTACATGCGAGACACTTTCCTCGAATTGGACACTACACTCAATGATGCGCTGGTCTGAGGAAAGATAAATGAGTCTGTATCCCTTCACATCGTTGGCGTATCCAACAAAGATACACTATGTGCTATGTGGATCAAGTGCCTTCCTCTTCTAAGAGGGAATCTTGGCCCATGCACATGAACCGAAAATACGGAAGTGGGTACCTTCCGATTTGAGGCCACTCCAAGCCTCGTAGGGGGTCTTATACTTGATAGATCTATGGGGAGATTTGTTTTGGATGTAGGTTGCATAATTAAGTGCTTCATCCCATAATCTCTATGGAAGTGACATTGCATGTAGCATGCAAGATGCCATCTCTTTTAGAGATCCATTTTTCTACTCAGCAACTCCATTTTGCTGCGGAATATAGGGAACCGTGTGTTGCAACTGAATCCCTGCCTCATGACAGACATTATGTATTTCATGGTTGACACACTCTCCCTTGTTATCTGTTCGGAGGACTTTGATTTTCTTTCCTAACTATGTCTCAACAAGGGATTTAAATGTTTAAGGTGTTGAAAGACCTCTGATTTTTGCTTGAGAAAGAAAATCCATGTGAAGCAGGAAAAACAACCGACAAAAATGAACACGTACCTTGATTTACTGATTGATGGATGCGGAAAAGGGCCCATGAGGTCACTATGGATCAGATATAAAGGAGAGGAAGCCTTACATGTCTTTCCTTTGTCGAATTTCTCTTGAGGGTGTTTTCCAAGAACACATCCCTCACAAATTTCATTGGAGAAGTGAATGTCGGGTAGACCATCAATCATTCCTTTCTTGCTAAGTTGTTGCATATATCTGAAATTTAAATGCTTGAACCTTTCATGCCATATCCTACTGCTTTCATCAGCATGGGTAAGCAGTAATGAAAAATCTGGTTCAATAAATTCAAAAAATGTATAGAGTCTAGATTGATGATTTACCTCACCGATAGAAACCCTGGAATTGGTTTGCATGTCATAGATATCCATTGCATCAGGTTTGAATATGACTCTCTTTTCCATGTCGGATTTAGTCATCTGATATATGGAGAGAAGATTGACAAAAAATTTGGGAACGTGAAGCACATTCTCGAAGGCTTATGTTTGAGTTCAATTCTTCCTTTATCGGTGACCTCGACTGGAGAGTTGTCCCCCATAAGAATAGGAGAACTTTTGCATGCATCCAATGAAGAATAGACTTCTTTTGTGGCAGCCATGTGGTGTGATTCCCCTGAATCTATGATCCAAGCATCGAGAGAGGAGTTGATGGAAATCAAGGCATGGCTAGAATTTTTTTTCTTGGGATTCTGATCTTTTGGCTTCTTCTTCTTGGCACCCTAGGGGATGCGATTGTTAGAATATAGAAGATGGTGTGCTCATTTTACCATTGACGACACCCTCGTCACCCAACCACAGGCCAAAGCCTCCCTCCGAGCACCTTAACCTTGACTGAGAATTCCTCCGGAAGCAAACCCTAGGCTAGATAGCCAAAAAAAGAGTAGCGCATCAATCCCCAAGGATGGCGCATCACAAAAGACTGATCAGATAGTCCCAAACCCTAGCCAAGAGATATCCAAGCCAACAAACCACTTTCCAGCTCTCCCAGAAACTTGTGCACCAAACTGCTACTGCCTGCAACTGCCTGTGCAGATTTTGCTCTCACTGCAACTGCTGAGATGTTACAAATGAAAATTGGTGCCCTGTATTTATAGTAATCCTGCCAGTTTACTAGGGCCGACTTCTCTTTCTGGGTATGTGTCTGTTCAGTATATTATTATTAATTCTGGCCGACTTCTTCTCTTGGAGGCTAATAGCCTAATATAAATTTTCTTCTTGAGCCGACAAGGCTTCTAGGGTTATTAGCCAACTCATTAGGGTTTCTCTTGCTTTCCGGATTCTTCTATTCTCGTCAGGTTCATACATGGGGGTAAATACCTCCTGCAGCTACCATAATATTAACACTCCCTCCTAGCTACAGAGGTATTTACAGGTCATGGACTTGAGCACAAAACATACCATTTACCCGATAGCATCAATATAGTCATCTAGATTATTTCATGACTAGATCATGAGCATCACCATCACTATCAGCTGCATCATCTCTCGAAACCATACTTCATCTGAGTAATATGATGTTGGATAAGTCACTCTCACCATAGAGTGATACAAGAGGAGTAAAAGCTCTGAACTATTT
>ML831729.1:52241-68868 GCA_009831015.1 Picea engelmannii | reverse complement strand
CAACTCATTAGGGTTTCTCTTGCTTTTCGGAGTCTTCTATTCTCATCAGGTTCATACATGGGGGTAAATACCTCCTGCAACTACCATAATATTAACAACGATATCTAAGGTAGTTTTGCTGAAATATTTGGGTCATTAGATTTATGTTGTTTCTGCATACATCTAGATTCTAGATGGAATCCTTTATGGTAGTAAGTGCATTTCTCTCCTTTTCTTCCCTTTCCACCTTTGGATCTGAAGGGCATCATTGAAGGGTTTTGAGTACCCTTCCTTCTTTGGATTTGCATGTGTTTTCCTTTTGTCTTTGTCTTTATATTTTTTATATTTATGACCATTACCATCTTGCATAGTAAGTGCATGCACCTTTGGGCCTTTGATTTTTCCCATATTGATGAGCGTGTTCTTCTCTTATGTCAAAGAATCGATAAAATCCTCAAGAGAGGGCATCATCCTGGTGGATCCAGAGGCAAACATAACTGAATGGAATGTGGATATAAACACTGAGTATTTTGGACCAAGTTTGGAGAGAATGGTGAGAACCATTTGTTTCTCCTCCTTAGATTTATCAACCCCGCAAGCCTTGAGTTGTGACAACAAATCCTTATATTTGGTAAAGAAATCTTAGAGATTGTTGAAGGTTTTTGGATCCAATGTGAGCAATTCCACCTCGAGCATTTGTCCCCACATCTCGTCCTGTTTGCAAAAAATCCCTTCCATGGTGGTCCATGCTTCATTGGGGGTTTTACAGGAGGATTTGTGAAAGAGGAGTTCAGGAGAAATGAGACTGCAAATTATTCCAAACGCTTCATCCATTCGACTTAAATACTTGGATTTTTCTATGGCTGATGTTGGTTTTGTCTCTATGTTCATGGTTAACCAGTATAATCCTCTGCCTCGAAGATGCATTATCATCTTCTCCTTCCATACAAATAAATTGTACGATGTAAGAATGAATTCTTTTGGAAATTCCATTTTTTCATTGTCTTCAATATTCGGTACCTGCATAAATAATTTGGTGTGTCTTTTCCCTTGCAGTCTGTCAGCTCTGATACCATGTAAATGTGTTGAACCTGCATAGAATAGATCTAGCTAGGAATTGACATGCACAATTGCAGAGAAAATATGAGAAAAGAGAAGCAAGAGAGAAATAATGGAAGAATTCTCATTAACCAAAGAATGAATGATAATTTACACATGATATACTCTGTATAACTCAACTAATGCGCACTGGGGGAGAATCCAATGCGCCATAGTGATGGTCTAGAGTGATATGGACACACACCAGCAGTTACGGAAGTAAAGTGCCACCTAGTCTAGTCTTTCAAGCAATTACGGAAGTGAACTTCCACATAGTCTAAGTTAACTAGTCTCTTAGTCTTCAGTTAACTGATTGAAACCGAGCGAAGTGAAGAGGAGATCAGGGAATCATGAGTAATGCGCTAGTCTAGTGATAAAGGAAAATGCACATTAGTTGGTGATGATCCAAATGTTGCATGGTGATAATCCCAATGTGGCATATGGACTCCACTCAACTGATCAAACTGAAGTGTGCACTGAAGAGAATATTCTCCCTAAAATATAGGAGACTGAATAATGACGAATAAACATAGGGAAAATTTTAGGAAAAATAAATCCTAGGTGTGTGTGAAGTATCTCCAACACTCACTCACTCATATAGTGTGCATATCTTGAAGACAGATGCAGCTACAGGAAGAAGTCTAACGAAGGAGAAGAGAGGGGCATGCTTGGTTTTGGTCCGTCTTTGGTGTTTTGGTCTTAGTCTTGGCATTGTACTAGCAATCTATTATTATGGAAGTTTTGTTGGGTTTTATTCCCCATGAGGGTTTCCCAAGATAAAATGTTGTGTACCTTGTGATTGTGTTTCTTTCAGTGATCCTCTTTATATTGTTGTTTTGAAAATACATTGAATGCTCACGAAATTTGGAAATAACCTAATAATACCAATAAAAACTTAACATGGTATCATATCTTGACTGAATAGAGCATCTTTCACTGGGTATCTAGACGTTTATGTTGTCGTACAAGAAAATTAGGGATTTTTACTTAAGAGGAATATTTTACCAAAGACCACCTTGGGAAGTGTGCCCTTCCCTAGCACATCTTTTGACAGCTTGAGCGAACTTTTCCAGTGGCTAGATTCTCCAAAAAATCAAACCCTATTTTTGACTAGTACTAGAAAACCAGAACCAGTACCAGAGGCACCAGTCCAGAAGTGCGTAATTCCAATTTCAGGGGGTAAAACTTGGATTTTTCAAAAACAGTTAGCTCTAGCAAACTCATCTCAGCCCAACGCATCTCCTGCTAAGTTCAATGTCATCTTCTGAGCACTTTCGTTTTCTTGTCGTTTTCTTAGCTCCGGGTCAAGATGTCCTGCAAGCACCAAGATTGTAGACAAGTTAGAAGGTGTGGAAAATTTTCATGCCCATAAGTACAGAATTGGACTCATTCTTGAAGAGTATGACCTTGCAAAATTCATAAAAGAAAATGTACCAGAGCCTGAAGAAAATGCATCCAAAGAGAAGTACAAGAACGATATGATTAAGGCTAAAAGGATAATTGCAGACTCTATTAAACACCACTTGATCCCTCAAGTGTCTTTTAAGAATACTCCAAAAGATATGTTTGATTCCCTAACTAGAATGTATGAAGGAAGGAACATCAACCGGAAGATGAACTTGGGAACCCAACTCAAGAATACAAGAATGCAAAAAGGAGAAACAGTTCAAGACTATTTCTCTAGGGTTTCTCAATTCAAGGAACAGTTAGAGGCAATGGGAGACAAGATAGATGAATATGAACTCGTGATAACAACTCTTAATGGTCTCATAAGACCTTGGGATGCCTTCATCCAAACTATTTGTGCAAGAAAAGAGAAACTTCAATTTGATAGCTTATGGGAAGAATGTGTTCAAGAAGAAGCAAGAGTGGCTAACCGAGAAGCCTTTCTAATAAGAGATTAAGATCAAGCCCTAGCTGCTCATGCTAAGGGTGGAAAGGGTAAGTCTCATTTTCAAAAGCAGACTCACTCTCATAAAGAATCTCACTCTCCAAAGAGATTCCAGAAATATCATAAGGGTCAAAGAAAGGGAAAATATTTCTCCTCCTACCAGTGTTATCATTGTAATAAAATGGGACACGTTGCTAAGAATTGTCCTTCCAGAAGGAAAAAATACAAGAGGAGAAATAACAAAAGACATCATGACCATGTAGCTGAAGATGATGAGCCACCCAAGAAGTTAGCTAAAGAAGAGATCGAAGAATATGTTTTTTTTTCCGCTCTCTCAGGATCTGTGACACCTAGAGAGAATATTTGGCTCATAGATAGTGGTGCCTCTAAGCACATGACAAGTTAGAAGAACACTCTCTCCACCCTTATAGAGAAGGACTCCCACCAGAAAGTTTCACTTGGAGATGATTATCAGTACTGAATCAAAGGAATAGGAGAAGCCACCTATAAACTTGATTCAGGAACTCCATTGAGAATGAAGTGTTGAAATATTGTAATTGCGAAGAATATTCTAATTATTATTGATTTATTATCATGTAGATCAAATCCCCTTTTGTGGATTGATCATGTTGGGACTTATGTATGACCAAATACCCTTTTGTGGATTGGTCAAACCCTAGTTAAATGGAGGTATTTGAGAAGTCATCCCCTAGGGATAATTAAAGTGGTTTTAACCACTAGTTGAAGAAGTCGTCCTTGCCTGGTGAAGAGACATAACGCTAGCACCCCTCAGCTAGTATAAATAAGAGAGGAAGGCACCCCATTCACTCACTCACTCAAGTCACTCATCTAGTGCGCAAGTTTTGGAGGTAGCTACAATTGTAAGAAGAAGGAGAGAGAGGCGCATTTCTCAGTCTTGGATATTCTCTAATGTTTTGGTCTTTTATCTTGGCATTGTATTGACAATCTATATTAAGGAAGTTTTTGTTGGGTTTTCTCCCCCATGAGGGTTTCCTAGGATAAAATGTTGTGTACCTTGTGATTTTGTTTCTCTCAGTGATCCTACGTATGTTATTATTGTCTAGTAAATTGAAAAGAACTTAATAGCTGCTCTAAATTTAACATGGTACCAGAGCTAAACTGTGTAGAGCACCTTTCACTGGGTAACAAAAAATGTCATTGTTGTCGTACAAGAAAATTAGGGCTTTTTATTGGAAGGGAAATTCTGACTAAAAACCATCTACGGAAGTGCACCCTAGCCTAGTGAAATCATTGGCAGATTGAGTGCACCTTTCCAATGGCCAGATCCTCCAGAAAGTAAAACCCTAGTTTTGACTGGTACCAAAAAACCAAAAAACCAGGAAAACAGAACCAGTACCAGAAGTACCAGTCCTCCAAGGGCCAAGGGTCATAGTGCTTATTAATGGTGGGGCTTCCCATAATTTCATTGATGTGGCCTTAGTGAACAACATTTACCCATTATTGAGTTTGAGGGACTTTTGGTGGAGGTAGCAGGAGGGTGCACCATGCCTTGTGACAGGTATATTCCCCGGTTGAGCCTCACTTTAGGTAGGCACAGTTTAACTCAGGATTTTTATGTGATGGATCTTCCAGATACTAATGTGATACTAGGATTTCAGTGGCTTAGCACCTTGGGACCCATTACCACTAATTACAAGACCATGGAGATGTCCTTCAACTTTGAAGAAGGAAAAAGGGTAACCTTGAAGGGAATGACAGAAAATTCACCTAGGGCGGTTTCAGCAGAGCGTATGGAAGTAGTTTTCAAGCATGGGGACGTGGATTATGAAGCAAAGTGTTTGGTTGTCACTCAAAACACTCAAGAAAAGTGTCATTCTTATTCATGCGACATACAGGGGATAATTGATAAGCATAGGAAGGTTTTTGGGCCTATTCCTCTAGGGTAGCCACCGGATAGGGGATTTGAGCACATCATAGAGTTGGAAGAAGGAGCCAAACCAGTCCTCACTACACCATACAGGAACCCCAAGAAGTTCAAGGACGAAATAGAAAAAGCTATCAAAGAGTTATTGGACATGGGGCATATTAGACCAAGTTCCAGCCCTTTTTCATCTTCAGTTGTTTTGGTCAAGAAAAAAGATGGTACCATGCGCATGTGTATTGACTACAGGGCTGTGAATAAGAAAACCATCAAAAAAAGGTATCCCATTCCCAGGATAGATGAGCTATTGAATGAGTTGGATGGTGCAGTATACTTCACCAAGATTGACTTGTGCTCTGGATACCATCAAATCAAGATGAGAGATCGGGATATACACAAGGCATCTTTCAGATGCCACTATGGACATTATGAATTCCTTGTCATGTCTTTCGTGTTGACCAATGCGCCAACCACCTTCCAATCCTGCATGAACCATATATTCAACAAACAGTTAAGAAAATTCCTACTAGTTTTCTTTGATGATTTGTTGATATACAGTAAGACATGGGAAGATCATCTCAAGCATGTGGATGAGGTCATGAGGTCTTAAGCATCATGGAAGAAAAAGCAGTGTATGCCAAATAATCAAAATGTGAGATTGGGATGACTGAATTTCTATACTTGGGACACATCATTGGAGCACAAGAGGTACAGGTTCATTGGGAAAAGGTCCAAGCCATAATTGATTGGCCCATACCTAAAACACTTACAGAGCTCAAAGTGTTCCTCAAGATTTGCAGCTATTACAAGAGTTTTTTTAAAGGTTTCTCTCAGCTATGAGCACCATTAACTCATTTGACCAAAAAGGGTGCATTCAAGTGGAGTAATAAAGCATAGTTGACCTTTGACAAAATGAGGAAGGTAATGAGCACTTGTCCAGTTTTATCTTTGCCATATTTTTCTCAGCCATTCATTTTGGAGTGTGATGCATCAGGTGAGGGAATTGGAGTTGTAGTCATGCAAAATAGGCATCTTATTGCTTATGAAAGCCGAAAACTAAGAGGGCCTGAGCTACTATACACTATTTATGATGAGGAAATGATGGCTATAATGCATGCTCTAGCTAAATTTAGACAATACTTGGTGGGAGCAAAATTTGTGGCCAGCAGAGATCATAACAATCTCAAGTACTTTCTAAAGTAGAAGGACCTCAATGAGAGGCAACAAAAGTGAGTGAGTAAGATCCAAGCCTAAAACTTTGACATAGAGTTTTTCAAAGGAAAAAACAATGTGTTAGCAAATTCCTTATCCAGGAGACCCTCAACCTATTCCATGTCAGAAATATCGATTGATTGGAAATCACATCTATTGGTAGAATATTCAAAAAATAAGCTTGAATGTGAGTTGATGCATGAACAGGTTTAGGATGACAGGTACAGGATTGTAGATGACATCATATATTATAATGGGAGGATTTATTTGCTTCCTGAATCCTTGTTCAAGAAGAAGGTACTGTAAGCATTTCATAACTCACCAATAGTAGGGCATCAAGGGTTCCTTAAGGCATATAGGCAGATCAAAGAAAGATTCGCTTGGAAAGGTCTCAAGGAGGATGTCATGGGCCACATCAGGGAGTGTATCACATGTCAACAAAACAAGGATGAACACACCCACCCAACAGGTTTATTACAACCTCTTCCCATTCTAGAGAATAAATGGGAAAGTGTATCCATGGATTTCTTTATACGATTGCCCTAGGCATGGGGTAAGGATTGCATCTTTGTCATAGTAGATCGCTTGACCAAGTTTGCTCACTTTTTTTCCATCTCCATAAAATATAGCGTTTCTCAAGTGGCAGATTTATTCTTCAGGGGACGGGGGGACTCTTAGGGAGTCATCTCCCGACATCCCCCTTTTGAGGAGACGCGAGGATTCTTGGGGGTACATGACTCCCAAGGATGGGGGATGTGACTCCCCAAAAAGGGTGTGTGTGGGTGTCCCCCTTGAAAAGGAGGACTTCTGGATGTCCCCCCTTGAAAGGGGGACTCCTAGGCGTCCCCCTGAATTTTTTCCTAATAAGGCTAAAAAAAAAAATTAAATTAAAATTTAAAATTTAAAAATTAAAAATATAAAACAAAAATATAAAAAAGAAACAATTCATGAAATAATTATTAAATTTTAATTACTCAAGTCTAAACCTAAGGCCAAGTCCCTAACCTTATTATTACATGAATATCATTTGAGCCCATTCAAGCCATTTAAGCGACCACCACTATTCAAGCAGCCCCCGAGCAATTGCTGAGAGACACAGTCATGAGGGAGCTGAGCAGTGGAACCGCGGGTAAGAGCAGTGAGAGAAAAAATCACGCAGCATTTCCATTCAGCTAGTGGTTGGACCATTCTAAGTTTCCCTTCAACAAATTTCTTCTTCTAGCAATGGGAAAGTAGGGTTTTTAAATTTCTTGCTGCTTGTTTTTTAATTTCTAAGCTACTTTTTTAGTTTTTATCATAATTTTTTGTTTTTACCCTTCAAACTCAACATTTGGGAATGTATTTAACCATATAATTTTATAAAATCAAAAAAATAATGAAGAACCCTTGTTGCAGGTTGCCATAAATTAAAAATTGGTACAAAAAATTTGAAAAATAACAGCATGAGTGATTATAGTGACAGTCGTAGTGGCAGTGACACTGATAGTGATTACACTACCCAAACAGAGAGTCATGTTGGTAGTGGGACACAGGTTGAAAGTGGGACTAGAAACACCTCATCATCATTGAATGAAACCCAACGCAATGATTATCCTCACCAAAGATATTGGCAAGTTATGCAAAGGGGACATTAAATCCAAGAAAACCACTTTTGTTATATGCCACCAAAGTAGTTGGATCCTCAACCACCAGAAAATTAGGAGGTAAAAGAGGTGGGACACACAAATGGACATGAAATATTTGTGGCCATCCTTGGACTGGGAGTTATAGTTGAGTTAAGATACACCTTTTGGGAATAGGTGGCAAAAGGGGGTATTGTATGTGTAAAATTAAGAATGCTGGAAAGATCCGATATTTTGAGGATAAAAATGGCAGTAGATGCAAGAGGCACCTTCGCTAGCCAAAATTTCATGATTGAAGCTTATCAAAATGTGGAAGCAACTACAAGATCCAAAAGAAAACCAAAAGGAAAGAAATCATCCATGGGCCATATGCCTCCACCATCTCCTGTTGATAGTGGGATATCAATATCTTCATCCAAACATCAGGGTTGTCATTCTTGTGCAATGGGACCAACTATTGCAAGGATGTACAATAACCTGAACTGTGATGATACAGCTGATGCCAATGGAAATTTTGATTTTGCCAATGGAATTCCTTTCCATGTTAGTCGCTCTCCTTATTATAAAAACATGGTCAAGGCAATTGCAACAAAAATACCCTCATATTTTCCCCCAGGTGAACATAAGTTGAGGACTGTGATCTTAGACAAACAAGTGTCCAATATCACTGTGCACAAAGAGCAGATGAGACAGAGATGGGTGAGGGAAGGTTTTTCTATTGTCATGGATGGGTGGATAGACCTTGTCAAACATCCATTCATCAACATCATAGTTACATGTAGAGAGGGGCCTTTCTTTCTTAGAACTATTGATTGTTCTGGAAAGCGCAAAGACACAACTTTCCAATTTGAGCTTCTTCAAGATACTATAGAGGAGGTTGGGCCCATCTATGTTGTACATGTTGTGACAGATGCAACAACAGTGTGCAGATCAACAGGGTTGTTGATTCAAAGTAAATACAGGCATATTTTTTGGAATGCACTCAACAATGTATTGAAAGACATTGGCAAAATTGAGCAGGTATTCAGCTTGGTGACAACTGCGAGAAATGTGCAAATGTTTATCTACAACCACCACACTTCCTTAGCCATGTACATGTCTCACTCCAGGAAGGAATTCCTCAAGCCCATGGAGACTAGATATGCTAGCTATTTTCTCTTATTGGAGAGAATGTTGGAGGTGCAACCGACATTGCAGGGCATGGTTGTGACACCGAAATGGAGTAGGTGGGAAGAATCCAAGACAGATGAGGGCATGAAAATCAGGGTTCATATATTGGATAATGATTGGTGGACAGATAGTGGTTAGTTGAGGTCATTCGCTAGACTGAGATAAATTCTCCTAGTCTTGGAGAAATCTATGACACTTTTGATAGCATGTTGGGTCAAGTGAAGGTAGCCATTCGTGAGAAAGATCCCCTCCTTACAGTTATACGCAACCCATATTTGACCCATTATTCAGCGTAGGTGAGATCGAATGAACACACCTTTGCACATGGCAGCATATGCACTCAACCCAAAATGGTATGGGGCAAGGCCTGGTAGAATTCTTCCCATTGAGAATCCAGAGGTCAATAAGCGATTTAGAGCTGCCATAACAAAGATGTACAATGCGGAAGGGGGGAGAACACTTAGCAGATAGTGAATGCAGTTTGCAAGTCTCAATAGTCCCTTCAACAAGCCTGATGCAAGGGAAGAGAGCAATGACTTAGGCCAGGATGACCTCATTGGTTGGTGGGCCATGCATGGGGATGATGCTCCAGAGATCCAACATCTTGTTATTCGCTTGTTGTCTCAGATTGCTAGTTCCTCCACAATAGAGAGGAATTGGTCCACATATAGCTTCATCCACTCTATCAAGAAGAATAGACTTGCCTCTCGAAGAGCAGAGAAGCTTGTTGCAGTGCACAGTGCCCTGTGTCTTGCACATAGGAATACACCAAAGTATCGGAAGGGACCAGCGACACGTTGGGATGTGGATCCAGAGGATGGTGCACATATATATCAGGAGGATGAATCATATGAGTTTCAACATGGTTTGGTTGGTGTGCCATTAGTTACTCATGAAAATGACTCTGACTCGGAGACAGATAGTAACATTCTCTTTGATGGTCATGATGACTTCATGTAGAAGATGGATGTAGAGGACCAATCAATGAGATCGACTCCATGATGCTCATTTTATTGTCAATGTTTATTTTTCATTGTTAATTTTCAGTTTTAACTTTTGAGTCTTGACTCTAGATATTGATGACCTAAGACTGAGTCTTTGACTCATCACTCTTTACTATTTTTGAGTTTGAGTAATTCCAATTTACTATTTCAAACTTTAGTATCTAGTATTTTTTCTTAGTACTAATTAGATTTTAGAATGATGAATGATGAGTATCAATATTTTTATTTTATTATTTTTGTTTCATTTATGATTTATGAATCAATGTATTTCATTACTAAATCATGTTTATATCATTTACAAATTTGAATTTTCAATTTAGTAGTATTTAGTATTTTGATTTTATTGATGAATTTGGATGGAATGAATTTTTATTGTTGAGATTTTATCATTATTATTTTTATTTTTAAAATAATACATATGTGTGTGTGTGTGTGTGACGTTCCCTCGTCTCCCATTTCCATAAAATCCCTAAAATCTGGGGGTCCTTCCACACGTCCCCCATTTGCGTCTCCCCGAACTCACGTCCCCCCATCCCGAAGTCTTGGTGGAATATTGCTATATAGTTATGATCCTCTAACTTTTGTAGAGATGGTGTTCAGAGATAGTAGAGCTCCTAAGGCTAAGGATTGGATACAAGAAAGTCAATATATACTTGGAGAGCTCAAAGATCATTTACAAAGGACTCAAAACCAACAGAAGTTATATGCAGATAAATACAGAGTAGAGCGCACTTTTGAGTTAGGGGACTTAGTCTATTCGAGGCTCCAACCATACAGGAAGACATCCATTAAGAAAAATGGTACTGAGAAGATCAAACCCCTCTTTTATGGTCCATACAGGGAAAAGAGGAAAGTGGGGGCAGTTGCATATGAGCTAGAGTTTCCACATGGAAATAAAATTCATAATGTCTTCCATGTATCATGCCTAAAAAGGCCATTGGGACAACATATTGTCATTAATGAGGAGTTTCCTCCAGTAGATGAAGAAGGACAATTGATTTTGATACCGGAAGAGATCTTGGAGGTGAGGGGGACAAAGCTAAGGGTTGGGGAGATCAAGGAATATCTGATTAAATGGAAATATTTTCCAATAGAAGATGTCACATGGGAAGGTGAACAGGTTTTACAACAGACAGATTCAGAATTGATTGCGGGCAAGCAATTTCTAGTAGGGGAGATTGTAATGTCCCCTTCCTCTTGAAAGGGGTCTTGGGAGACTTAGTAGTCTAGTTGTCCCCTCTAGACTATAGTCTCATTGAAAAAGGGGACTAAGAGGCTAAAAAGGGTCACTAACGTGTTAAAGTTATATTATTAAAGTGATTTTGGAAAAAAAAGGAAAATGAAATCTAATTGGCTAAGTTGAAGAAATAAAGTAAATGAACTTAGAAGCCAATCAAATAATTTAAGTGAAAATTAGAAGTTGGGGGTAGAAAAGGAAAGGAGGGTGCCTCACTCCTCATTCTTGTCATTTTCTCACTTTGCATCTTGAGCTCTGCAGCTTAGACGTTTTGAGGCTTTTGAGTAAGCAAACCCTAGAGATCAACAAGTAGGTGAAAGATTAATCTTTTCCTGATCCAATCTTGGCCAAGGTGGTGAAATATTCCACCCTCACCATTCTACTCAGTCCAGAACAATTTCAGTTGTGGTTTGTGAAGCAAGGGCGCGGATATGGGGCTTTCCTACAAGTTTGGGGCGCACTGCTGAAGGGAAAAGAGTTTGATTTGGCTAGGAGAGTTGGGATCTGGAGGATATTCTGCTACATATGAGTTTGTCATCCCTAGGGAGCCTTTTCTGATGAGTTTGTGGAGGGTTTTCCTGCCTTATTTATTTATTCTCCCAGTTGGGTGAGTTTTTGAAGGGGAGCACATCTGTCTTTGGAGATATTGAGTTGGAGGGTTCAAATATGCAAATAGAGCCAAAGGATCTCTTCCTATGAGCTTATCTTCTTCAGATCCATGGGAGTGCAACATTTCTTGTGCATTTTGGAGGCCAGAAACATCAGATCTAGATCACTAGGTGTGCACCAGTCAGGGAGGGAACAACTCTGCTTCGTAATTCTTCACTTTGGAGTAAGCAAATACTCCTGTTTCAGCATATCTTTTGCATGTAGCTATTGGAGACTTAAATAAGCCTAGATCTCTCTTTGTTGTTATAACTTTGAGCTATTCTCAGCCACTTCACATTATTCTTCCATCTCTATTTCAGATCTGTCATCTCTTCTACGAAGGTCAGCTATATATTTAAATAAATATAGATATGAGGTATTTGTGGCTATTTCTTATGTTATTTGTATTGCATCTCGTTGTGTATCTGTTATATGCTATATTTCTCTCATTTACTTGCTGCAAAACTCTACAAAACTATCCTAGCGCAACTAAGAAGGCAGAAACAACAAATTGTTTGTCAAAATACCACAAAAAGAAAAAGCAATAAACCTCTAAGTTCCCGGTAGCTCTACTTGGGAACATTACAAAATTTCATAGAAAGTTGATTTGCATTTTGAGAGATAATAGCTAGACAAGACGGTTAACAAAATTTGGGTGACAAAATATTTCAAAATTCAATTTAGTTGTTAGGGTTTGTTATTGATAGTGGATGCCCTAGCTAGGGTTTGGAGGCATTGAAGAGTCCTAAGTTGTGATAAGCTTGAAGTATTATCTTTTACCAGCTTGTGATAAGTTGTTGGTGTGTACATATAATTTCATCTTATGTATATATGAAGTGTGCTTTGTTGTCTGAACTTTGTGTACTAGCATATTGATTTTCAGTTTATATTCGCATGTTGAATGAGTAGTTCCTAGGAAAAATTGGTATGTTGATGTATGATGCACTGTGAGAATATTTTGTTACAAGTATATAGAATTTAAAGAGGTAGTTTTGTGATTGTAACAAATCTGTTATTAATAAGTTATTTTCATATCTATTATGTGATGGGGATTGTGTTGTAAGGGCTAGGAACATAGTTCCTTTCAAATAAAATTATTTGATGTTTATTTTTTTGTGTTTTTCATTGCACAAAATCCAAATATATATTATTATAATGTATATTTCAGATTTATCTCTATGACTACAAATTTACAAGAGATAAATAAAAAAACCTTAAAATTAAGGTGAAATTTCTGAATTTGCATTGAATAACATTTTATCAAAATTTCCACTCCACAAATTTTCTAACAACCAAATAAACCTAACCCATTAACTTTACTCTTACATTTAAAACTATTTAACGGTTAAACACATTTTATTCGTATGTCAAGTCCCTTCCCTTTTGACCTCATTAGAGGGAGGGAGTATTAGTCTAAGGGGGCTCCCCGTAGGCTATAGCCCCAAAGAAAGGGAACCGTGGGATTAACCACATCATCACCTATTAGATTATGATCTCAATGATGGCTCTCATAAGGTTTAGGTGCATGATGAATACCCACTTGCTTATAGGATGGTCTAAACCAATTTATCAAACCTAACGAAGTTTTGTGATGGGTTATGGCCGTCCCTATTGGATTTCTATAGGGCGTGTGGAATACTTTGTGTTTAAAAATGAAAAAAAAATTAGAAGTGTGGGAGTTGCATTGTTGGGAATAATAAATTTGTAATGGTTGAACTTTAAAAAAATTTGAAAGATATGTTAGTGGCCTCCATGAAAGTCTTGGGCATAATAAATTTGTCAGTGTTATAAGATTTTTTGGTGGCATCTATGAAAATTATTATAAGTTGGTGGTTTTTATGAAAGTTATTTAAATATAAGGATTGGATTGATAAGTTTTAGGTTATGGGTAATTCATTTATAATTATTAATTAAATAAACTAAAGTTTTCAGGTAACATGCTCTACAATCCTTAAAAAGAAAACAATTTTCTTGAGCTTTTCTAGATATGTAGTGAAAGATTTTAGAGAGATATTTTTAAATGATTTTTTTAGATTGTACTTAAAGTAACTAAATATTATATTTTTGTTTACCTAAAATTAAAATACATTTTTAAAAATATATATTATATTTTTGTTTACCTAAAATTAAAATATATTTTAAAAAAAAATCCATAAAAGTATTGAGCCCAATGAATTTGTCATTATGAAGCCATAAAATTTGAAAAAAAATCCAAAAAATCTTAGATATAATGAATTTGTCATTATTGATCTTTATAATTTGTGAAAAAAAATCCATAAAATTTTTGGACATAAGGAATTTGTCATTATTGACTTATATTTAGACATAATGAATTTTTCATTATTGATCTTTATGATTTGTGAAAAAAATCCATAAAATTCTTGGACATAAGGAATTTTTCATTATTGACTTGTACAATTTTGATTATAATTTTATTTAACAGAATAAATAATTTTAAAAAGTGATTAATATGTTTTAATTTTTGTCATTTATAAAAAATTGAAAAATAATGGTTCATTATTTGAGATACCTAAAAATGATAGTAATGATATAAAGAGAAAACACACATAAGGGTATATATATTGTACATCATATCCTCTTCCTTAAGGTGACTAAAATATTTATGAAATAAGAATAAGTGGTCACATCTAACAATTTGGCATCTATGATAAACAATGTCTTTGATAAAAAAATTGTTTGAAAACTAACCTCATTATCAAAAAAAAAACTTGCAACAAAGTTTTGAAACGGTATACAAAGCATAAACTCTCAAGCAGTGCCAAACCCTAGCCAAGGAATCTTTGATTACCAACTTCGACTCAACAAACAAAAATTCTCACCATTGTAAATGTCCCTGAGTAATGTTCGCTAGAACTGAAAGTGGACCTGAGCTCAACAACATATCGCAAAGAAAACTTCCCACAAGATGTGTTTCACTGATTCTAATTTCGAAAAAAATGGAGCAAAGGCCATCAGAAAGACCACTATTAGTTAGTTGGGCTTTAGAGGGGAGACCTTGGTAGATCACCAACTAAGAAAAAACTTGAAGCTTATAGGAAACTCGAATCAATCGAACACCATGCAACCTATGAATCCAACGACTCTCCTCATACAAAGAAATATACTTAGCATTCAGAACATGACCTAACTCATGCCCTTGATGCATAATGGAGTATAGCTTATGAGAACTATGCGAGAATCATACTTAGTCAAGGGATGTCCAAAAATCAAGTCCCAATCTCGTAAAAGGGACTGTGACCTGTGGAACTATGAGCTCTGGAACTATGACCTATGGAACTATGATCTGTGGAAATGTGACCAGTGGAACTGTGACCTATGGAACTTTTACCTATGGAACTACGCCATCTGAAACTATGACCTATGGAACTACGTCCTCTGGAACTATGACCTCTAGAACTATGATCTCTAGAACTATGACCTGTGGAACTGTGACTTCTGGAACTACGCCCTCTAGAACTATGACCTCTTGAACTATGCCCTCTGGAACTATGACCTCTGAAACTTTGACCTGTGGAACTATGACCTCTGGAACTATGACCTCTTGAACTATGCCCTCTGGAACTATGACTTTTGAAACTTTGACCTGTGGAACTATGACCTCTGGAACTATTCCCTCTAGAACTATGACCCGTGGAACTGTGACCTGTGGAACTGTGACTTATGGAACTACACCCTCTGGAACTGTGACCTCTGGAACTATGACCTGTGGAACTACGCCCTATGGAACTATGACCTATGGAACTATGACATCTGGAACTATGACCTGTGGAACTGTGACCTCTGGAACTATGACCTCTGAAACTATGACCTTTGGAACTACGTCCTCTAGAACTATGACCTCGTGAACTATGCCCTCTGGAACTATGACCTGTGGAACTGTGACCTCTGGAACTGTGACCTCTGGAACTATGACCTCTTGAACTACGCCCTCTGGAACTGTGACCTGTGGAACTGTGCCCTCTGGAACTATGACCTCTGGAACTATGACCTGTGGAAATGTGACCTATGAAACTGTGACCTATGGAACTAATGCCCTATGGAACTATGACCTGTGGAACTATGCCCTATGGAACTATGACCTACGAAACTATGACTTGTGGAACTATGACCTCTAGAACTATGACATCTGGAACTACACCCTCTAGAACTATGACCTCTGGAACTACGTCGTCTGGAACTATGACCTTTGGAACTACGCCTTAAGGAACTTTGACCTGTGGAACTACGACCTCTGGAACTATGAACTCAAGAATTACGCCTCTAGAACTATGACCTCTGGAACTATGACCTGTGGAACTGTGACCTCTGGAACTACACCCTTTGGAACTATGACCTCTTGAACTACGCCCTTTGGAACTATGACCTCTGGAACTTTGACTTGTGGAACTGTGACCTGTGGAACTATGACCTCTAGAACTATGACCTCTGGAACTATGACCTATGGAACTATGATCTGTGGAAATGTGACCTATGGAACTGTGACCTATGGAACTATTACCTATGGAATTACGCCCTCTGGAACTATGAACTCTGGAACTATAACCTGTGGAACTACGCCCTCTAGAACTATGACCTCTCGAACTATGATCTACAGAACTATGACCTCTGGAACTATTGTAACGACCCTAATTAAATAAATGTTTAAAGATCATAAAGTAAAATTAATTAAGGAAAGCAATTATGGTTAACCAAGTAATAATTTAATTATAGATCACATTTAAAGACATGAGAAATATAATTTAAAGGATCAATGAAAATGATATAAAATGGTTGCGTATGCAGGGCAAGAAGCCAGAAATCCCGAGAAGATAAAACATTTATGGAAGGAGTATGGAGGGAGGT
>ML831729.1:26800-46325 GCA_009831015.1 Picea engelmannii | reverse complement strand
AATGGGATTCAGAGATCAGGATGGGAAGAAGGTTGTTCTAAGAGGTATGTCGACAGGAGCACCCAGGACAGTTTCAGCCAAGAGGATGGAGAGGATATTCAGACATGGGGAGGTAGCATATGCCACATAATGCTTGATCACTACTCAGAAGGTCAACAACAGTACCATACAGAGATCAAGAATTTATTGGGACGACATCAACAAGTCTTTGAGGTAATTCCACCAGGAAGACCACCTGACAAGGGGTTTGAGCACACCATTGAGTTGGAGGAGGGGGCCAAACCTATGATCACCCCCCCCTATCGTCATCCTAGGAGGTTCAAGGATGAGATAAATAAGGAAATCAAGGAATTGCTAGCGATGGGACACATCAGACCGAGCAACAACCCATTTGCTTCTTCAGATGTCTTCGTTTTGAAGAAGGATGGCACCATGAGGATGTGCATTGATTACCGAGCCTTGAACAAGAAAATCATCAAGAACTGGTACGCTATCCCACGCATTGACGAGTTGATGGATGAACTACATGGGGCAGTTTTCTTCTCAAAAATTGATCTACGCTCTGGATATCATCAGGTCAGCATCCGAGAGTAGGATATAGAGAAGACGACATTTCGATGTCATTTTGGACACTTCGAGTTCTTGGTTATGCCATTTGGGCTAACTAATGCACCTGCTACATTCCAGTCTTCAATGAACCATATATTCAGGGATCAATTAAGGAAATCAATCTTGGTTTTCTTCGACGACATCTTGATCTATAGTCGGTCATGGCAAGAGAATATGAGGCACTTGGATGAGGTATTGAGCATCATGGAGGCACAGTCATTATATGCCAAAGAGTCCAAGTGCAAGTTCGGTATGACAGAGCTTCTTTACTTAGGCCACATCATCAGTGCACAGGGGGTACAGGTGCACCAAGAGAAGATCAGGGCCATTCTAGATTGGTCGACGCCCAGGAACGTGACAGAATTGAGGAGCTTCTTCGGGCTATGTAGCTATTACAGGCGGTTCGTCTGGGGCTTTTCTCAGCTTGGAGCACCGCTGACAGATCTTACCAAGCATGGGGCCTTCATATGGACCGAGAAATCACAGGAAGCCTTTGGTCACATAAAGGAAGTCATGGGCACTTGTCTAGTGTTGGCACTACCAGACTTCACCTTGCCATTTGTACTAGAGTGTGATGCATCCGGCGAAGGGATCGGTGCAGTTTTGATGCAGGGAGGACACCCCATTGTATTCGAGAGCCAGAATCTTAGTCAACCTGAGAGGTTGTACTCCATTTATGACAAGGAAATGTTGGCAATCATGCATGCCTTGACCAAGTTCAAACAATATTTGGTGGGCAACAAATTCGTGGTAAAGAACGATCACAACAGTTTGAAGTATTTCCTTGAGCAGAAGGACCTCAGTGAGCGCCAACAGAAATGGGTCACGAAGGAACAGGCATTCGACTTTGACATAGAGTATGTCTAGAGGAAGAAGAACATTGTGGCCAATGCACTATCGAGGAGACCTGCGACATGTTCTTTGATGGAGATTTCAGCAGATTGGAAATCCCACTTGTTAGTGGAATATTCCAAGAACAAGTTCGCTTGTGAGGTGATGGATGGGCAGATACAGGATGACCGGTATAGCGTCATTGACGATGTCATATTTTACAAGGATAGAGTCTACTTGGTGACATATTTAGGGCTCAAGAAGAAGATCCTCACTGCAGTTCATGATTCACCTCTAGCAGGCCATAAGGGTTTTTCAAAACCTATAGACAGATTAGAGAGAGGTTCTCATGGAAGGGACTCAAACAGGACGTTATGAGACACGTCAATGAGTGTGTGACTTTCCAGCAAAACAAGTCGGAGCATGCTCTTCTAGCAGGGCTACTTCAGCCACTCCCCATTCCAGAGCAAAAATGGGAGAGTATATCTATGAACTTCATCACAGGTCTACCCAAGGTCCAGGGTAAGGACTGTATCTATGTAGTGGTTGACAGATTGACCAAGTTTGCTCACTTCTATGCCATACCGACAGAGTACAACGCAGTTCAGGTAGCTGAGCTTTTCTTCAGGGAGGTATTCAGACTTCATGGGTTGTTGAAGAACATCGTCAGTGACAGGGACAGTCGGTTCATAGGGACATTTTGGAGAGACTTGTTTCGGTTGGTGGGGACAGAGTTGACACCTAGCACCAGCTATCACCCTTAGACAGATGGATAGACCAAAATTGTCAACAAGTGGGTTGAAGGGTATTTGAGGAACTATGTAGGAGGACAACAGATAACATGGGTAAAGTGGTTACATTTAGAAGAACATTACTACAACACCACCTTCCACATGTCCATTGGTATGACACCCTTCCGAGAATTGTATGGATATGATGTTCCCACTTTGGTAGACTTGATCCTCAAGGAGAGCAGAGCTCTCAAGGCCAAGGATTGGATCATAGAGAGTCAGAAGATTCTCAAGTTGTTGAAAACGAACCTACAGAGGACGCAAAACCAATAGAAGATAAGTGCGGACAAACATAGGATAGAGCGCAGCTTTGAGGTTGGAGATTTGGTTTTCTTGAGACTCCAACCCTACAGACAGTCATCTCTGAAGAAGAATGGGGCCCAGATTTTATGGTCCTTACAGGATCATGCATCGAGTAGGCGAGGTTGCTTATGAGCTAGATCTTCCAGAGGGGAGCAAGATTCATAACGTGTTCCATGTGTCTTGCCTCAAAAAGGTAGTGGGACAATTCATTAGCACATCAGAGGAGCTTCCCCCGTTGGATGAGGAGGGATAGTTGGATTTAGTTCCGGAGGAGGTTTTGGAGTTTCGGGAGTGGAAACTGAGGAGCAGGGTCATCAGAGAGTGTTTGATCAGATGGAGAGGGCTTCCAGTAGAGGACGCTACTTGGGAGAGCGAGCAGGTGTTGCAGCACCCTGGACTGGTATTGCTTGAGGACAAGCAATTTTGGGAAGGGAGGACTGTAATGTCCCTTTCCAAATAGGAGCTCTAGAGAGGAGGCTTAATGGTCTAAATCGCTCTGTTAGACTATAGCCAGGGCCAAAGGGGGGTAAACAGGGTTACTAGAGGTCACTCCAATCACAGGTGTTATATTCGGAAAGTGACATTGAGTTAAAAAGGGTTAAAAGCGCTTTTAAGTCATTCTGAGCTAAAAATAGAAGTCAACAGTGAATTAGGTTTTCAACGATGATTTAGGGTTTTGGAAGTCAACAGTGAATTAGGGTTTCAACATGATTTAGGGTTTTGGAAATCTATAAAGGAAGGGTCAGTGACCTAATTCATCATGATGCAAATTATGACATGTCATTGAGGAGAAGAGGCACATCTCGGGAGAGATAGTTCAGTGGATTCCAGGAGGAAGACACCAGTTGGTTGATTTCGGTGTTGAGAGACACACCCTAGTCACTGGGAAGATCATTTAGGTCTTCCATCATTCTTTAGTAGCAGTTACACAGTGTTCAACAGCAAGGGCACATTCATCCAGAGTGAGGGCGCAGCTTCTGAGAGGGTTTTTAGTCGACTTATCCCATCCAGGGAGAATTCCAAGATTTCCCTCCGACCCATTTGAGAGGAAGGCAAGGCGCATCTTTTGTCTGCTTCCTCATCATATTTCGACAGAGGAATCAACTAGGGCGCATTTTCCAGACTTGGACGTGCGACACTTTTGGCGGGTACATTTGGGGTTCCAGAGCACGCATCAGGCCATATTTAGGGAAACCCTTCCGACCCATTTCCCAGTAGACCGAGGCAGTCATTTTGAGACACATCTCATCCGATTCCGACGGTGGAACCACTAGGATGCATTTTGCCAGAGAAAGAGTGGCGCATTCCCCCAGGGGGATCCATCCGGGGTCCAAACCCACCAGCAGAAGGGTATGAAAGTTACTAGTACTAAGGAATAGAGCAGGGCGCATCATTTGGAATAGTTTCCAGGCCATTCCGAGAAGTACAGCTGCCAGGGTGAACTTTCCAGACTTCCAGCAATTACCGTCAGAGCTGCCATAGTCCCAGTGCATCTATTGATTCCGCAGTGCTCCCATATTCCGGGTATTATCTTTTAGTTGCTTATTTGTATTCCGGCTAAGATCCTTTGTCTGTTCATCTAGTCAAGTATTGTCAGTTTATTCAGCCGCATTCGGCCATTTTGTAGTCCACAAAGATATCATAATACAAACTTTGCATTCCTTTGTCGCATTTATTATTTGTATGATCATTTATATGTTGTAAACCATTGATCCTACACACACATTAGCAACATTTCCTAGACTAGCCAAGTCAGGAACATTACAATTATCCAAGGTGACGTAGCTCCAAGATATAGCTCCAATATCCAACTCCTGCAATTTTTCATCCGCACACGAGAAAAAAGACACACCTCTCCCAACCTTGTTTTGCACAAAGAGATCATTTACAAGAAGCTCTAATCTAATTTCTCAAGGAAAATCAGATCTACCAATGTTTAGACATAAACAACCATGAATTACTAACATTAGAGAGGAAAATATCATATATCTATATTATAAATGTAAGAAACTACAACAAGATAAATACCTTGAGATCGTTGCAACACTTTCTCAGCCTTCTTCCTATTCCTGACAAGCCCTCTTCCTACTCCTGACAAGCCCTGGGAATCCATCTCGATGAACTACATGCCGGGCCTTCCTTCAACCAAGCAGGGAAATGATTATGTTTTGTGGTTGTTGATCGATTTTCCAAGATGATGATTTTGGCCTTCTGCAAGAAGAGCATCACAACGAAGGCCACTACCAAGCTCTTCTTCAAACGAGTGCAGGTACATTTTGGGGTACCACAAACCATTGTCTCAGATTAGGACAACCGGTTCCTTAACACATTCGAACAACCGGTTCCACAATGAAAGCCCTATATACGGAAGAGAGCTTATGTATATGCGCATTTTTCCTTCCGTAAATGCACATATACAGAAGCTCTCTTCCATATATGCACATTTTGTCTTTCGTATATGCGCATTTTGGCTTCCGTAAATGCGCATTTACGGAAGCCAAAATGTGCATATATGGAAGAAAGATTTACGAAAGCCAAAATGTGCATACACGGAAGCTCTATATACGGAAGAGAGCTTCCATATATGCGTATTTTGGCTTCCGTAAATGCGCATATGTGGAAGGAAAAATGTACATATACGGAAGAGAGCTTCCATAAATGCGCATTTTTTCCTTCCATAAATGCACATATACAGAAGCTCTCTTTCGTATATGCACATTTTTCCTTCCGTATATGCGCATTTTGGCTTCCGTAAATATGCATTTTTTCCTTCCATAAATGCGCGCATATACATAAGCTCTCTTCTGTATATGTGCATTTTGTCTTCCGTATATGCACATTTACAAAAGCTCTCTTTCGTATATAGAGCTTCCATATATGCGCATTTTGGCTTTCGTAAATGTGCATATACAGAAGCTATAAGAAATACGGGATGGCAAGAGATGCTAACTAAACTTGAAAATAGGCTTAGTTGTTGGACCCATAGATTCCTCTCTTTGTTGAGAAGACTTATGCTCATTAAATCAATTTTAATGGCTATGACGGTCTATTTGTTCTCAGTTTTGGCAACACTCGATTACATCTTTCAAAAAATTCACTCGATCCAGAGAAAGTTCCTATGGGGAGGAACAAAAAGAGAAAACAAATGGGCTCTAGTTGCCTGGGAAAAAATGTGTGAACCAAAGTCTCGAGGAGGCTTAGGGTTAAGAGACACCCAAAGGTTAAGCCAAGCCTTGGCAGCTAAAATTTACCGGAGATGGATCAAAAGTTCAAAAGTGCTTTGGGATAGGATTTGGTAGGGGAAATATGCCAAAGATATCTCCCCTCAAGACTGGATTCATTTGGATGGAGACAGATCGGGATCGGTGATCTAGAATTATGCTTGGAAAAACATAGCGATGGTAAGAAAATCAGAGTTTTTGGGAGCTACATGATGGTCAATTGGCCCTTTTCTAGGAGTATGCGTGGGAGCAACGTCTGACGCTAAGCTCGGACAAATGGCTACAGACAATCAAAGATAATATGACAGGGGATGGCAAGACGAAATTTGCATAATATTGGGAGGAACACCCACACCCTGTCACTGGTAGAACAAAATACTGGATCCTACCAACTGAATGGCCTATAGAATGGAATGATCCACCTATTCAGGTCATGGAGGATATTGTAAAAGACTACCCACCACCCAACAGGCAGGGCTAAGACATCCTTAGATGGGGGAAAAAGGGGGACGAGAACTTCCACATCAAGTCTGAAGCCTACCAAGAAACCATGGGTCTGGGGAACGAGCCCAAAAGACCAGTCTGGTCTAAGGTATGGAACTCCCAATTATGGCCCAAAGTGGCCACCTTTCTATGGATAGAAATCAACATAAAAGTGCTAACTTGGGACATGATTACAAGGAGAGGGTTCGCAGGCCCATCAATCTATCTACTATGCAATCAAGCGGAAGAAACCCTAAACCACCTCCTCAATTCATGCCCATTAGCTTCAGAATTATGGGACATATGGGACGCAATATTCAGAATCTTAGACTGGAACATACAAGACATCATAAAGACAATAGAACACTAGGGAACACATCCTTACCATAATTCAATTATGATCCGTGCTTGGATGCTTTTCCCAAGATACCTCCTCTGGAATAAATGGAAAACCAGAAATAGATGGATCTTCTGAAACCAACCTCCATCCCTAGAACTGCTTTGGCAAGGGGTCCTGAACAACATCCGAGAGACCATAGCCCAGGCCCCTTAACAGGTAGAATACCTAACAACGACAGGGCACAATAAAGGTCTGTTATCCATATGGAGCCCATGCAAAGGTTAGTCAACGCTCCCACTAGCAAAACCCCATGAACCGCATCAGCTGCGTGGAGAGACATGGGAGCCCCCATCAAAGATTCCTAAAATTGAATTTTGATGGGGCATCCAGGGGCAACCCAGGGCCAGGAGGGGCCAGAGGAATCTTCAGGGATGCCAAGGGAGAAATTGTTAGCCTATACATTGTCATATTGGGGCATACCACCCACAACAGAGCGGAATTAGTAGGATTACTGGCAGGTCTGCGCATATATGGAAGTCGACGCATATACAGAAGTTGTGCATATACGAAAGATGACCACTTCTATATATACGCATATACGAAAGTGGTCAGCTTTCGTATATGCGCATATACAGAAGTGGTCGGCTTCCGTATATGCGCATATATGGAAGTGGCCAACTTTTGTATATGCCTATATACGAAAGTGGCTAGCTTTCGTATATGCACATATAAAGAAGTGGACCACTTCTTTATATGCTCATATATGGTAGTGGTTGACTTCTGCATATACAAAAGCCACCTTTCGTAAATGCGCATATACCAAAGTCGACCACTTTTGTATATGCGTCATATACGGAAGCCACCTCTCGTATATGCGCATATATGGAAGTGGTTGACTTCTGTATATGTGCATATACAGAAACCAACCACTTTTGTATATGCACATATACGGAAGTGGTCATCTTTCATATATGGGCATATACGAAAAGTGGCTTCCATACATGCACGTATACGAAAGTGGCCAGTTTTCGTATATGCACATATATGAAAGTCGACCACTTCCATATATGCAAATATATGGAAGTGGTTGACTTTCATATATGTGCATAGAGAAGTGGTTGACTCTCGTATGTGCACATGTATTGAAGTCGATCGACTTCCATATATGCGTTACACAAAATACAATCACTTTCGTATATGCACATATATAGAAGCCACCTTCCGTATATGCATATTTATGGAAGCGGTCGACTTCCATATATGCGCATATATGGAAGCCGAACACTTAAATATATGTCCATATAATATATGGATGACTTTCATATATGCGCATATATGGAAGTTGGTTAGCTTTCGTATATGCGCATATACGAGGTTCGACCACTTCCGTAGATGCACATATATGGAAGTCATCCACTTGTGTATATGCACATATATGTAAGTGGTCGGCTTTCATATATGCACATATATGAAAGATGACCAGTTCTGTATATGTGCATATACAGAAGTCGACCACTTATGTATATGCGCATATACGAAATCCACTTTTCATATATGCGTATATACGGAAGTAGCTCTTCCATATATGTGCAAATACAAATCTGACCACTTTCTTAAATGTGCATATACGGAAGACGACCACTTCCGTATATATGCATATATGAAAGTCCATCACTTTCGTAAATGCACATATATGGAAGCCACCTTCCGTATATGCTCATATACAGAAGTAACGAGCTTCCATATATACGAAAGTGGTCGACTTTTGTATATGCGCATAAACAAAAGTGGTCGACTTTCGTATATGCATATATATATGGAAGTGGTCGATTTCCGTATATGCGCATACATGGAAGTCAATGCATATAAAGAATCCACCTTGCACATATACGAAAGTGGTCAACTTTTGTATATGCGCATATTCAAAAGCCAGCCACTTCTAATTCTGTGCATATACGGAAGTGGATGATTGTGTTGTCCACAATGCTCGCAATGACGAAAATCAAAGCACTCATATTCAACGTGGCCAACTCGTTGACAATATTGGAATACCATAATCTACTCTTGAACTGGAGCAGGTGAATGTGAACCTTCTTGAAGGAGTCCAACACTCTGGAACTTGATCGGTTTGGTACAAAATGGAATATGAAAGGTGACATCCTTTTCGTATCTGATACATGTTCTATGATTGTTATTTCTGATTTCTTCCCAAGGTCTGATGATCTGCTTGGAAAAAGGAAGATGAACTTCATCTGTACTTGAATATGGGGTTTTCTCACTGAGTGGTTTTTGTGTCGGTTGTTGATCTGAATCGACATCACCATCATCTTCATCTTCGAATATAGGGTTCTGAAAAAGGATTCGTTCATAATGTTGTCGAAGATTCCTTATCTCAAGTGAATCGTGAAGGAGTCGATTCTGATCTTTAAGTAATGTTGCTTTCACTTGCAAAACTTGCAAGCAGGTCACAATAGTATGCATAGTGGTTTTGTCAATGGTGATTGTATTATCCATAGAAGAGAGGATTAGAGTGTTCAAAATCTCTTGCAGTTCCACAAATCAATCCATAGCTTAGAAATAGACCTCAAGGGTTTCTTGTAACTCCACCCTTGAACTATCAAACTCAAAAATGCAAATTCAATTGTGCAGATTCGATAAATGAAGGGTGTCAGCTTCTACTGATAATGCCCCTGTTTATAATGAGTTAATTTCTAAAATATCAAGTAACCTACAAAAAAAAATGTTTGCAAGTATACCTCAATTCTTGGGATTGAATGAGTCTCCTCGTTCTCCAAAGAAGCTTTGAATTCCAAAAGTTTAGTACTGAACAAAATATTTGCATCAAAGTAATGAGCGAAAAAACCTTGTGATAGCTATCAATATCTTTATATGGATTGAACTCTTGTTCACAAATAAGTAAACTGAAAAATTATCTCCACCAAGAATTTCATGTCTTGTAGCATTTTCACCTTTTTGAAAATGTAGGGTAGATTTTTGGTCTAAACCACAAAACCTACAAAATGTAGCTTTCATGATTTTACATGGAATAAATGAAAAGCTAATTGATAACCCCATATGCTAACTAGCTCGGCAATATGACAAGGCTTGCACTTTCATGGCCACGGAGTTGTCTCGGAAGGGGGATCGATCAAAAGAGTATGTTTGCAAACCCTTAGTATGCAACAAAGAGAACGAGGTATAACTCTACATGGATTCCCTTGAGCTTAAGAGGAATTGCGCCAAATAGTATTGACAACAGTGGTTACTCTAGCGGTGCTCTCGTTCTCCAAGTCATCAAAACAAGACAAAAGCTTGCAAATGATGTCGTCTTCAAACCATTATGGTGATGAATTAGGGTTTTGTGGAGTCTTCAACAACTTCACAAATTGTAGAATCAACCACTTCTAGAGCAATATCGATCAAAATATAGAACAAGTACCTCAGACTCAATAAATTATGCGAGAAAGACGTCCTCGTTATCACTATCATCTCTGGGGCTGGTAAGATCCTTCTGGGTTTTTTTTTCCAATGCATGCTGAAAACCCTAACCAACAAAACCCTAAATCAAATCCAAATTTGATTCACTCTATGTGAATCGAACCAACTTCATCTATTTATTCTCCAAACTGGAGGACAGTTTCAAAGTTCTCTCCATCACATCATCACCATGGTCTAGACGAGTACACGCAGTCAAAACGTTTCCAAAAACTAGTTGTAATGATCGACCCTCGATACCATTTAACTTAGAGGATGTCTATCATAACAAGTAGAGAGAATAACTAGTTTCGTCCACCATTGCGCATATACAACATGCAGTCCATGAAGAAGAAGCAGAAATAATCGTTAGGGTTGACATAATTTATTTTCTGCAATTGCAAACTCTACCAATTGAAAATTTATTGTTCTTCCGGTGTCGGACTTTGACAGTCTTGCAATGTTGGCATCTAGTGTTCCACCAAGGAAAGGGCATTACTAGCTTGAGTTTTAGTCATTAATCAACACCTTTCAATTTCAAAAACGTTCAGCTTGTAACAAACCTGCGACGAGAATCTCCCTCATGTTGATAAAGTTGATTAGGGTTTTGCAGAAGGAGAGGAGCACGCGAATATTATCAATGTTTTAATGCAGAGATGCAAACAAGACAGTTTTTCGTTCTAGCAAATCATCAAATAAACTTACATATCCACGACCATTACTTTGTCGATTATCATTCCAAATTTTGTCTCGATCGTTGAGAACAAGAACATGAAACGATTGGCCTGCAAGTTGCACAGAATAGACGGGAAAGAACAAACGAATTGTGAAATTTTGCGGTTGGCCTGGAAGTTGTAGGATTTTAGGGATTGTAAAATTTTTGGAAATGGGTTCTAAGAAGAGAGTTGGTGCCAACCATATGTGATTTAATCATGGTTGATTCATAGCCTAATATTGGAGGCAAACTTTTTTGTAGATATATTAAGTGCAACGTAGAGCCTATGGTTAGGTGGAATGTCCTTCATTTGCAGTGAGTTAGTGTTAACCAGGATTTAACCACCATTCGACCCAAATTTAACATGTTGCACAGGGTTTTGTAACTTGCTTGCTCACATTCAAACCATGTGACGATGATTTTACATTGTAAATCCATTGAATATGAATTTCCCTATAGGGATAAAGCATCCTTGCAGAAATTCTTTTGTTGCACCCTTAGACTTCAACTCCAGCTCCCTCAGGTCTCGTTTCTCTCATTCTTCAAACTATGATCGCTCATCTGCTTAACACAAAGGCTTAGCTACATATCCCGCTCTTCATACATCGATGATTACTGCAAGGTATAGACGAAACCATCATTGGATCATTCTACTTGCCAGTTTGCATACACAGAAACTCATCAAAGCGAAGCGACATTCTCTACTTCCTATGTCTAGTCTAATTTATAGTATGGACACTTCCTCTGTCTGTCTAGTGCGATTCTCTTTAGCCTTAGTAGTCTCCCCCTATATTTAACATCATTGACAACAATTTTCCAACAACTATAATAGAATTATGGAAATGGATATTATGAAAACTATGTGGGAATTATGTCCATGTGCATGGAAAATTATTTGCATGGTGTAAACTTAATTATAGTTAAGAATCCTTGGAGTCCTCGACAATGAGATTTCATGGTTGGTCCATGCTATATCCCTGGAGGGGAAGTGGGATAGCCTAAGGGACTGTGAGGAAAAAAACAAAATCTCATTCCTTGGGTTGTGCAAGTTGATGGGGAAAGAGAGCTAGTGGATTGGGATAATTGTAGGATTGTGAAATGGGTTATAAGAAGAGAGTTGGTGTCAACCATATGTGATTTAATCCTTGTCAATTCATAGCCTAATATTGGGGGCAACCTTTTTTGTAGAGATATTAAGTGCAACATAGAGCTTATGGTTGGGTAGAATGTCCTTCATTTGGAGTCGGTTAGTGTTAACTCCTAGAAAGACAAGTGCTTGTGGTTCATCTATAAATACATTTAATTAATGTTGTTTATATTATGAATTGAATTAGTTCCTAGTTTTTTCTTTTACATCTACATGTTAATCCTACATCTGTAACTATGAATGATATTAGTTATGTTTGCATAAGCCTACATGGTTATGCTTGCATGGATTAATTATTTAATACCAGGAAAGTGAGGAATATGGTATGTGAGTTGTATAATATTGATTTATAGCGTAATTAGATGGTTGGGTACCTGATTGATTGGTATCAAAAAAAGAAATTGATGGATATGTGAATAACCAATATTTATGAGAAAAACTAAATTTCAATTTTGTACATTTATAACTAACCTAACTTATTCTGTGGTGATATTTTAAAAAACATCCCTCTCATGACACTAAAGCCCAACTTTTATTGTTTACAAGTTAGCATTCTTCTTATGATATCACATTAAAAGTTATTATGATATCACATGAAAAATTTACAAGTTGATGTTTGATATCAACTTTTTTTTTTCTTTTTTTTTAGAGATGGTAAAATCTATCATAATTCAATTGTTAATGAGTAGTGATATCTTAATTCAATTGTTAATGAGTAGTGATTGTGTTATTATTGGTTACTATCGATTATTATTGGTTAATATCCATAAATGGAGGTTATTTCACGGATTTTAATTCAAGGAAAACCATATCACTTGAAATAATCCATTGATTGTCTATAAGAATTATTAAGGAAGTAGACTTTCACTCCTATTATGCTTCTCACTTTTTATGATTGTCGATTGTCTATAAGAATTATTAAGTAGACTTTCACTCCTATTATGATTCTCACTGATTTTTATGATTGTCTATAAGAATTATTAAGGAAGTGGATTTTCACTCTTATTATGCTTCTCACTGATTCTGATTTTAAGTGAGTGACATTGGCATTGACTTAAACAACTTGGGTACTTTCACTTTGAGGATTTGTGATTGTGAGATCTAGATTTGAAGTGCTCCTATTATGCTTCTCACTGATTTTTAGTGACAGTGACATTGGCATTGACTTAAACAACATGGGTACTTTCACTTTGAGGATTTGTGAGATGTAGTTTTGAATTGCTAAATGGTGGAGTACGTTATGTATACATGAAGTGATAAATGATGTGATATACAATGATGTTATGTTATGTTATGTATGACATTTGAAGTAAATCAAAATCAAACCAGCGTATTCATAAACCAAATGAACATTGCTAGAAAACGGTGAACTGGGAGATGAACAAAAAGGAACGGTAAATCTATTATTATTATTACATTCACTGCTTATTTATTTGCAGAGAAGGGGAGGCATGTGAATAGAGAGATTCAAGTGGCAGTGAATGCGCATGGGTAATATTAATATTCTATTCAACTTGGACACGTGGTATGATGTCACGTTGATGTCGAAGGGATGGGCGGGTGGATGATGGAGGCAGAATGAGGGTGTCATGTTCTCTGTTCCTCATCACTTGACGGGCTTCAGTTTGATCGATCCTGTAAGCGTCACTCACCACTTCCTCCGGCATTGCTTTCAAAACTGATTGCATAATCATCACCAGTACATTACATGAGTAATTTGGTAATTATGTTTGTTATACTTACAGATCTGATGTTGTGAACATTATCCACTCCAACCCCTCGTCTCCTCCTTGCTTGAGAACTGTGTAGAATTGGGGAATGACGATGAATTGACCTTCTTTCACATGCCCATTAAACAGACTTCTCCCTTCGTTTCCCACCACCTCCACTCTCCCCTCCTCTCTCGTCACATACATTATGCCATGTGCGTTCATCCTCCACCATGGAATAGACATTGCTCTCTACATGCATCATCATTCATTCATTCATTGGATTTGAAAACATTCACATTATACATCAGTGAAGCAGAATAAAAGTTATGGCTTACCGGGCGGAGAATGACCCTCTCAGCTCCTAATCCCAAATACTTGAGTACAGGAGTTTGAAGCGATTGACTATATTCATTCGTCCCCCATCTCTTACATAGACATCGACATCCTTGGGATTGTCTGCATTGTGCTTTACATGTAGTGTGCACACAAGCTCTTCCACACCATTCTCATTTGCAGATGAATTATATTCATACAATCCACCAACAACATGATCCCTCTCCCTCTCGTAAGGAGAGAGAGAGAGAGATCGAGGTCGAGGGGCAGGTAAGGTGAGTCATGATTGTTGATTCTGTTGAAGCTTCCTTGCAGTTTCAAACTCCACTCCCAACGTTTCAACCTAGGTGTGCATGCTAAACCTTGCAAAAATATTGCCCCGAATTCCTCTTCCTTCTCCCTGTCCCTCCTCAGGAGGACCACGAGATGAATGACCCTGGCCCAACCAAGGCAGAGACAAACCGCAACTTCGGGGTATTCATAGAGCACCCTAGGCGAGACTTTCAAAATTCATCTTGGCGGAAGATTCAAATTCAAATCTGAACATGTCTTTAATAAATTCAAAATTCAAATGATCCACAACGCACCTTAATGGTCGTCCATCCATATCGTATGTCTGCACATTCTGATGGCGATCAATGGATGGGAGTATGGGCACATGCGATCCTAATGGAATGGGAGTATGTATGGGCATACCCGGTCTGCGAGAGATACCCGCACGGTAGTCTCTGCCGTAAAGTGACTTATGTCACCCAACTTAAAGAACAAGTCACCTACACTGAAAAGTGGCAAAAAGTGAGAAAGGGGGACAAGCAAAGGACAAAAAAGTATATAAGGAGGAGGGGAGACACATTCCTGATCATCTGAAATTGGTGTTGTTGAACATCTTGTTTCTGCTTTTTGAGGGTTTTTGACAAAACCCTTGCTTTCTGCTGAGGTTCAGTGGTGCCTTGGGCTCACCCTAGCTCAGCCTTGGGAGAGATCTACCTTTATCTGTCTATCCAATTGCTACAGACTTCATTTAGTGGTTGTTCTGAGCCTGGGAGGGATTCGCTGTGAGTAATAAGGGCTTACTGCAGGTTTAAAAGTTGATAAGGTTGCAGCAAGGTAATTTTGGAGGGGTCGATCCATTGTTGAGCACCCAGAAGAGGACCGAGCCCTAGAAACTGCTTTTCGGTTGCCGGATTAAGCCTGAAATTGCCTTCTTGAATGGGCCGAACCTGCTTAAGAGGGGCCACACCTGTTGCAAGCTTATTTTGAAGGGGCCGAATTCCTGTTTGAGGTTGAAGAGGAGGGTTTGAAACCCTATAGGACCTGAAGCACCCACAGAAGGAAAAGGACAAAGTTGCAAGCCTTTTCCCACAGGCCGAGGTCATTTTCTGGGCTGGTAAGGTGTTTTAAAGGGGGGCTGAAGTTGGCTAGAGCTGCCGCCAGAACTGTTCCAGCCCCTCAAAGAGGTACCGAACCCTACATCAGCCACAATACTGCAGGCCGAGGGTCTATCGGAGCTGAGAGAGCTGACAGCGGAATGCAAGGAAGGACCGATTCATGCTGGAGACCGTTAAGCCCAGGTTTATCTGATTATTCCTGTTGTGGAGGCTAGGGTTTTCTGTTGAGAGAACTACTGCTAAATTTGAGGTCTGTCAGCCTTTGTGTTGCCATATGGCTGGACTAGAAATTGGTGTTTGAAGCACTTAAACTCTGATCTGGTTATTGGTAATTCCTGTATTGAGACGGCAGCCTCTAGATGGATTTACTGTTGGTTTTGAATACAATTAGATGATGGCTTTTGATACTATTTACTGCTGGTTTTGGATATAAAATTATAAATTGCTGGTGGTTTTGGATACCATTTACTGCTGATTGTGGATACTGTGTACTGCTGGTTTCTGGGTAGTATTTACTGTTGGTATTATTATGCTACAAACAGGATTTGGTATTGATCCTATTCAAGTGTTGGGGTTTTATGAATGTGCCCTGTTGTTGGTAGAGATACTGTACCATTTGGCTGTTTCAAGTCGACCTAATTCCCTTATTATCAGCTTAGAAAACCCTAGGTATTTTACATCTTACAAAGTTACATTCACATAATTTGGAATTATTTTGATGGAAAAAAAACAGAGTAACCAGTTTTTAGGATGTAAAGAGAGAAACAAAATAATGATCTCACAACTCAGTTTTAAATTGAAATTTATCACAATACTTCTCCTCATTCTTTTAGTCTCATTGTCCTTGAGCTCTTTACTTTTTACGTAACCTATATAGACTTTTTTGCATGATGTTCTGTAAATTTAACACAATACTTCTCCTCATTCTTTTAGTCGTCCTTGAGCTCTTTATTTTTTACGTAACCTATATAGACTTTTTTGCACGATGTTCTGTAAATTTAACACAATACTTCTCCTCATTCTTTTAGTCGTCCTTGAGCTCTTTATTTTTTACGTAACCTATAGACTTTTTTGCATGATGTACTGTTTTCTTTTCCTTTGAATTTAGATTATCTGGAGACAGAATTTAACTCAGGTTCTAGCCTGCCAACTAGATCCAACACTACATTCATCAAATAAAAGATTCTCAATTGCCTACATGCTCAAAGACAACAAATTGGATGCAAGTTTGGCAAAGACAATGGTGGGAAATGAATCTCAGAAACCATTTCGAACAAGTTGAAAACCATTTTCAATTTTCTAAATTATTTATAGTAACCTTCTGCAAATTGCTCAATAGTGTTCGGTGGGTTTTAAAAAATTATAATATCGAACAATTTACCAAGCATTTCCAGAAATTACAGGAAGATTCCAACAATGTAACTTCTTTTAAAACTCCAAAATGGAAAAAGAGACCCTAGGCTAGCCCTAGAGTACAAAACATCCCACAAACTAAAATGTAATGCAATCTATTCGATGTGAAAAAACCCTTTCGTAAGTGCCGATTTTTCAAGAGACCAGAAAAAGTGCACAACATCCCCACAAACTAAAATGTAATGTAATCTATTCGATGTGAAAAAACCCTTTCGTAAGTGCCGATTTTTCAAGAGACCAGAAAAAGTAAGAGCACTACTATAGTAAGGTTTTCTGGGAAGATTTTTCTTCAAAATATTTCACCTCTCCAAAAACTGTTTCCTAATGATTATTGCGCAAACTGCCCCTAAAGATTTTGATACTTTTGAACCCTTAACGTCCCTGTTTCCTGTCATCTCCCGTTTCCAATTTTTGATACCCTAGGACATGTTTAATCCAATAATCTTAGTGAATGTTTTCGCCAGAGAACCAAAGGAACCTCTATTATATAACAAGGAACACTTTTTTTTTAAAGGAAGAAACATATTCTTAGACGACAGGTTTTCGATTAAAACAAAACAGAAATTTAAACCTTAATGTGTGGCTTGAAATTTAAACCTCAATGTGTGGCTTGATTTGGCTTGATTTTCCTTAAGCAGAAATTTAAATCTCAATGTGTGGCTCGATTTTCCTTCAAGTAGATCAGTTATATCAGTTTTTTAATTGATGCTCTACATTGTTGTCTTAACAATATCTCTCGTCATCACTGTTGCAGAAGGACCATCTTAATAGATTGATAAGTCGTTGTTATGGTCTTTAAAAATGTCAATAAACTTGGCTAATTAAATCATCCCTACACTAAAAACTTGAAGAAAGGTTTTGGCCTTGCCAATAAAACATATTAGTCCGAGAAAGGTTTTAGCCTTGCCAATAAAACCTATTAGTTCGAGAAAGGTTTTGGCCCTGTCAATAAAACCTAATAGTCCAGTGTTGCATTTTAAAGAAAAGACCTGCATTATTTTACTCTATAAACTTGTTATTCACTATGCAATTTAAAGAGTAAACATGCATCTATGCCATTTTATAAGTTTTTTTTATTCTAACACAGAAAATTCAGAATTTATAAATACTATAAAAAAATAAAATTAAAGATCATGTTATAAGTTTTTTTTATTCTAACACAGAAAAATCAGAATTTATAAATACTAAAAATATATAATAATTAAAGATCATGTTATATGTCTAAAAAGAAAATCTTATGAAAAAAATGTTTTAATTATAATTTATAATTTTTTATATCAAAATTCAAAGTTACAGAAAAGAGAATTATGGTATTTTAAATACAAGCATAGATCCATCTTGACTCTGGTTCTATCAATATATATTTCATTTCACAAAAGGTTAGAGTCGATATATACAATTGTCATTTACTTAATTTTTTTTATTATTATTTAAGAGTGACACGTGTCAGTTCCACATTGAATTTAGGCACAGAATCACATTGAATTTAGGCACGGAATCACACATCGACCTAACACTGGGTTGTAGTAGAGCTGATATATACAATTTTCATTTACTTGATTTTTTTATTATTATTTAAAAGTGACATCCATTTTGAATTTAGACACGGAATCACACATCCACCTAATACTGAGCTATAGAATGCACCAAGTGCAATAAAATATTATCCAAAAACCAACACTAAAAATTAATCATATTAACTAAAATTTTGGAATATCTAATTACCATTCTTTAAATATAAAATATTACCTAAGAACCAAATACAATTTATTAAACATAAAATAATATCTAAAAATTAAAATTTCTGAATATATAGTAATCCAAAATTTTAACAAACTAAACTAACACAGGAAAACAATCAAATCAAATTTTAATGGATGTAAGTGTAAAGTAATATTACCTTTTAAAAATTCACTGCTTTATATTCCCTGGTCATAACAATATCTGTGAATGGACAACTAGATTTTCTCAACTCCTTTTAATCATCCAGTGTTGACAATCACAACCTGCATATATTCTCAAATATGCATACACACAATTAATTGGCATATATTCTCAAATATGCATACACAATTAATTGGTATAATTAGTTATAAAGAAAAAGATCAGACAAAAGATCGATGAAAATGTTTCATTAACATTTTTATTAGGTATTTTTTCGTGGTCAACCTAAAGCAAACCTAAAACTATCCAAAGGAAACAAGAAGATAGATCAGACAAGAAGATTAATTTTTATTAGTTATAAAGAAAAAGATCAGACAAAAGATCGATGAAAATGTTTCATTAACATTTTTATTAGGTATTTTTTCGTGGTCAACCTAAAGCAAACCTAAAACTATCCAAAGGAAACAAGAAGATAGATGTTTTCAGATAGGAGCAAACATTTTAATCAAAACCTCCATCCCACATAAACTCTTAGAACAATATGAGAAACAAGATGAGAAATATCAGGTTAAACTTTTAAACTAAAACTCATGAGAAATATTAGTTTAAACTTCTGAACTAAAGTTTGAATCATAAAAATTCTGAAATACTTTTAAATCAAGAGACTAATAAAATTTAAATAATTTTTCTAGCAAAAGCAACAGCATCTAAGACCAAGAAGAATTGAGAGGGCTATCCTTTGTAACATTTTTTCATGTTGACAAAAAAATAGTTCATGTAGCATGGTGCCAACTTCTTACATAAGCACCATCAACTAACAAGTACAAAACATAGTCTTTGCAACAACACTAAGTTTAATCTGTCAAAATTTGCAGCAGTTT
>ML831729.1:0-12483 GCA_009831015.1 Picea engelmannii | reverse complement strand
TTATTTTGACAACTATTCAAAATGTTTTTGGCATCACTTATACTTAATATCTAATTTTGCAAAGTCCTACCCCATGTTTATACTTACCACTTCTAAGAAAATAGCTATCTTGGAGGAATTCAATAAAGCACTACTTTTTCGGTGACAAAATACCATTTAATGATGACTTGGCACCTTTACTTGTGTTGTTCTGCACTTAGAATTCACACATGTCCCTCTTGAACTAAATTCAAGCCATGTCCTTTTTGGCTTAGCATTGTATCTCTAACACCCCTCCATAGACCTTACCATCATCCATGATCCCTTTTATTCTGACTACCAATGGGTGATGAATTCAAGATAGCGCTTCAAAGTCATTGTTCATCAAGGCATTTAAAGTCTCTAGTAACAATGAGACCACATTTAACCTTTTACTCTGATGCTCAATGACCAATTTTTGTGATCACAATGTCTCAAGTTACTGCTCATAGGGACCTACTTTGAAGAAATTGTAGCCACCACACTCAAACTTTTACCCTAACAACTAACAAGTGGGACCAAATGCGAGTGTGAGGTTTCCCAGGTCGAACCCACCATAAATATTGCCAATCACTAAGAAAGACAATAAAAAACATGCAAAGAAAGGATATTTAACTCACAAGGCAGAATGAGGTGTGTTAGCTGCCAAAATATACTACAAAACATAAATACCTTGACACCGATAAGGGCAGCTCTAGTGCCATCTAGGTCGTTTCCCATTGTCACTACAAGAATTGTTATCTCCCTTGTTGCCCCCTGCACCCTTTCCTCTGCCCCTACCCCTGCACACCTGAGTGCTCATTCACTCTTTGTGTACCATCACCATGTCTCCTCCTCTCGCATAGGCTGTCTTTTATAACCTTGAGTTTACCCTAGGTCCAAAACCCTAGATCTCCTAAAGTGATGTACGACTGAGATCTAATATCGCATTCACTGTAGATCTAACGGCTAGGACTTAATTTAATTGCTAATGCCAAATACATAGACATTTAGTTAAATTAAACTTACATTAATTACAAAACTACATTCACTTACATAAAGTGAATCTCCTAAGATTTTRAGAGGCATTTAAGACCACTCTYACGTGTTGATACAAACCCACGTGGAAGTACCTGTCCAATGCTACTAAAAACATCAACAAAAATGAGGAATCCAAAAGGAAAGGGAGCTCCATCTTTCACATTTGAGAAATCAAATAAGTCTTTAAGGAAGGTGGACARGACATAAGAATGGTGTTGATCAAAGAGAGGGTGAAAATGATGAGGACTTTAAGAGTGATGGGTAAGGAAAGCAAAGGTATAGYGATCGAAGGTATGGATGTGCACATAAGGGCTAGAAAGGGTACAAACATGCACAGTGGTGGTAAAGGATGCCCAAAAGGAATCCAAAAGGAAAGGGAGCTCCATCTTTCACATTTGAGAAATCGACTAAGTCTTTAAGGAAGGTGGACATGACATAAGAAGGGCGTTGATCAAAGAGAGGGTGAAAATGATGAGGACTTTAAGAGTGATGGGTAAGGAGAGCAAAGGTATAGCGATCAGAGGTATGGATGTGCACATAAGGATTAAAAAGGGTACAAACATGCACAATGGTGATGAAGGACGCCCATACAACTACGAAAGACAACAAGGATGAAGGATTTGGGTGTTGTTAAAATGCATGGGAGAAAAATGGGTTGAATGTAGGGATGGTATGGCCATGGGTATAGATTTAGGCACATGTAACCACAAGTACTCTACTAGGAAACGATATGGCTATGAGTTTAGGCTCAAGTGTAGTTTTTGATCCCGACAACAAAAAATCTCTTTGCAAGGGCAGGAAAAGGTGGAGATTTAGGAGAGTAGAAGCATATGATCAATAATGGGTTTTTTTCTCAATTAGATCGAATGGAGTGAAAGAGCAAGCCTTCTCTAGTGAGAATGTAATGGATGAATATAGGGATGGTACAACCATAGTTATAGATTTCGGCACAGGTATGAACGAGCGTACTCTATTGGGTGTTGGTACAACTATGAGGTCAGGCTCAAGTGGAATTACGGACCTTGACAACAACAAATCTCTTTGTAGGGGCAACAAAGGTTGCAAATTTACAAAAGCGTAAGTATATGGTCAATAATGATTTTTTTTTCTCAGCGAGATCAATTGGAATGGAAGAGCAAGCCTTCTCTAGGGGGGCAATCTTGGGTTGTCCTAACGGGAAAAGGCAATGTGCATTGAAGGCGTGACCATTTCTTGGGAGTAATCACCGCCATAACACATTTCCCTTAATGGTTCTAACAATGGGGGTTTTGTGTGAGCAGTGGTCAAATCTCTAAATGCAAATTTTTCAGACTTTGGGATTTCAAATTTTTCAAAGCAAAAAATAGGAGTTGCAGCCTCTTCCTTCAAAGGGGAATGTGGTCACCATGGAGAAAGAACATGTGATGGGATTGAGTCAAGATGAAGAGAATGTAGCTAGTTCGATGCTAATTGATGTGCCTTAATGTCTTGAGGTGTTAACCCTACCACAGTTGATCTTAGATGGTTTCTTCGTTTGATGATTCCGCATTAGCATACGATTTAGGAGAGTAGAAGCATACGATCAATAATGGGATTTTTTTCTCAGCTAGATCGATTTGAGTGAAAGCGCAAGCCTTCTCTAGTGAGAACATAAAGGATGGATGTAGGGATGGTATAGATGTGGTTACAGATTTAGGCACATGTATGAACACGGGTACTATACTGGGTGTCGGTACAACTATGAGGTCAAGCTTGAGTGGAATTATGCACCCCGACAACAACAGATCTCTTTATAGGGGCAGGAAAGGTTGCAAATTTACAAAAGCATAACTATATGGTCAATAATTGATTTTTTTTCTCAGAAAGATTAATTGGAGTGGAAGAGCGAGCCTTCTCTAGGGGGCAATCTTGGGTTGTCATGGAGAGAAAGAAAAGGCAATGTGCATCGAAGGCGTGACCATTTCTTGGGAGTAATAACCTCTAGAACACATTTCCCTCCATGGTTTTGACAGTGAGGGTTTTGTGTGAGCAATGTTCAAATATTTAAATGCAACGTTCTCACACTTTGGGATTTCAAGTTTTTCAAAGCCAAAAATAGGAGTTGCAACCTCTTCCTTCATAGGGGAATGTGGTCACCATGGAGAGAGAACTTGTGATAGGATTGAGTCAAGATGAGAATATAACTACTATGATGCTAGTTGATGTGTATTAATGTCTTGAAGGTGTTAACCCCACCTCCATTGATCTTAGTTGGTTTCTTTGTTTGATGATTCTAAATTACCCATTGTGGGTGTAGGCTAGACTTGGGAAATGGTAGGCCTGTCTCCTTAGAGCAATCAAGACCACCTATAATGGAGCTACATGGTAAGGCGACTAAGATCCCCTCACAAACTTCAAACTTCAGTTAACAATGCTTCCAAGCATTCATAGGATCTCAAGGATTTTAACTTTTTCTTCCAAGCAATAAAGAGTATTTTGAGAGGTGCATGCATCTAGAGACTAAGGCAGTTATTCCCTTCTTTTTGCATAGGATGCCAAATGATAAAGCATTTAATTGTTGGTGCTCACTGAATTAGAGAGCCAACACGCTATCCTTTAACTCCTACTGTGGTCTAGGGCCAAAGTATGTTTGTTTTTTGTTTAACTCTGATGCTATAGCCCACCATGTGTTATAGTTTGGGACTTGAAACATTGCTAGTAGTCTTCCTCATTATGTTCATTCATGTCGGGAAGATTTTAATTTCATTGGTCATGGTCGACCTAATTATCCACTCTGGTTGGAGTTCCTAGTCCTGCCTATTACTTGTGCCCTTCGATGACATGTTTTCTTGTAGGTTTGGCAAAGTGTTGATTCTAGACAATCACTGAAACTTGTTTCATCAAAACCCACAAAGGTGTGTGGAGATGGATCTAAAGAAAAAGGAGAATCTTCCTCCCTTTATTTATGTTTGCACCATTGATGGAATTCACCAATAGAAGGTTTTGTATCTCAATCTCCCAAATGTTTGATTTGCATCTGAGGTATGGGATCATTTGATTTTAGATTTCCCTCTTCACAAGCCTAAGCTTGTAACACCTCAGATTTGATCCCCATGAACTAGAATGTATTATGTAATCATGACTTAGGTTGGTGAGCCAAAGTGCCTAGGAAATGTAATACCTCTCTCTCTCTCTCTCTCTCTCTCTCTCTCTCTATATATATATATATATATATACATCGTTGGCTGCAGGATGGACAAGGAAAAAAGAGATAGGGGAACATGATTCCATGAGAGAGGGGCTAAAGGGGCTAAGTCTTTTTATTATATTTTTATCCATAATGGTTTTAATTGAGAAAAGTGGTTACATGAGCTCCTTGGGGAGTTCCATTGCTAGATGGCTATAAGAAATTGTTGATCATTCCAGGAGGGAATGGATGCCTGTGTGCATGAAATTGATGGTAGTTCTCAAAGAACTGTCACAACTGAGAATCCTTGGAGTTTCCAGCATGGAGATTTCCTAACCAGTAGCACTGGAGCCTTTGAGAGAAATGAAACAACCTGAGGAACTACATGGTAGAGAAAGGGGTTCATTTCTTTGGATTGTGTAGGATAAAGGGGAAAGAGAGCTAGAAATTAGGATTGTTGTGTGTTGGGAAAACCTGAGAGCTAATTAGCCAACTGTTGTGTGTTTTAGATTTGGCTTAGGACCCGTCCTTGTGAATTCATAGCCCTGGCTCGCGGGTGACCTGCTACTGAGAATTGGAACAATTGTGTCTATGGTTGGGAAGATGTCCTTGGTCTGCAGCCAATTGGTCAATGTTTATTTGAAAAGATAAGTGCTCTCTGTGTTTTCTATATAATGTATATTTCGTTGTGTATTATTATTATTATCCTTGAGAGATGTATTTATATGTGAATGTTTGTTGGTTATTTGTTGTGCATGGCATGTTGTTCATTTCTTTTATGTTGTAGCATGAATCTTGATTATTTCATTCTTTCATGTTTATTTTCAAATTAATTATTATTAGAATTCAAAAGAAGTTTTGAAGTGCGTTCTTAAGGTAGTGTGCCTAGCCTATTGTCATGTTGGTGGTTGAGTATGTTACAAGGCTTGATGAGGTTTCCAATGAGAGAGAAGTTGTTGACCCCATTTTCCAAGGGCTTAAATACTGATGGCACCTCTATGGCTTCAGGTTCAAGAGTTGGGGGTAGTGCCCTCTCTTCAATTGTTGTTTTGGGTCTTCGGGGGATCCTCTTCGATTGGTTTAGGTTCAAGTGGTACAAGTTTTGGTGGTTCAGGTTCTAGTGGTACCAATTATACTCTAACACTATACCAACAAAATGAACATTGTAATGATACCAAAAGGAAGGACGCTCTAGTGCAACCATTTCCCACCTCAACAACTTTCCATACAAATACACAAGCATACTTAATGCCCGACACATGGTTGGAGGAATTGCAATGATTGAGAGTTCATTTCACTACACAAATTTCTAAAGGAGACAATGGAACAATCTAGTTGTTACAGATTATTCCCTTAAATGAATTGCCCCAAGGATTCTTTCCATTGGAATGCTAAGAGGTATATTTATATATTGACAAACTATATCATATGCCACTCAAAAGACAATGCCAACGGTCTAAGAATGAACTGGTTGCTAAACTCAAGGTTGGAATGAGAAACCCATTAGATGTGGAATAATAGCTCTGCCACTATAACCATCGATCTCATTCAACCAATTAGATGGACGGTTTTAATTCGCTGGTTGTTGTAATTAACCAATTAATTCTAGGAATAATCTTCAAGCGAGAATACATTGGTCTCAAACAACCGCTTGCTACTTTTATACTCACAACACAGAAAATTCCAACATTGTAATTTAAACGTTTTACTAGTTGTAGATGCTATTAGATTCATCCCAACGACCACAATGTCAAATTCCCTTTTGACTATTTATACTACATGTCAAGGGAGAAAAATAATCCAATGTTTATAATCCATTGTAAAATGGAGAGGATCTCTATGAATATTTGTTGATTTGAGTCCTCGCGTTAGTTTTGGGTAATTGTGGCCCATTAGCGTTCAAAGCCAAGAGCCCCTGCCCCCTATCAACCCAAGGCCACCAAGCACTCGACCATTGATCCTCATTATGCTCTACCTACCATGTATCACTTGTTTGTCATGCCACTTCGGATCATCTATCCACATGCCAATGGCCTGTATCGCCGCATGGCATCCATTGCTCCATTGTCTCCCTCTATACTCAGAAAGCTTAAGTCTCTCATATCTATCCTTGATGCGAAATATCGAGCAACGAACATGTGCAAAGGGAGGTGAAGTGCTTGGCATTTTGTGTTCCACATTCCTAGATGTGGATGATGTAGAGGGAAAGGATGCAGATAGAATGGTGTGTGGAGGTAGCAATGTGCATAATGCAAAATTTGGAGAAGTGGATGCGAAGATAGTGGTCTGAAGGGAATTGTTGGTAAGGTAGGCTGGAGTGATGGATGCAAAGAAAAGATGCCAGTTGGAGGAAAGAATGCAAAGCAGATATGGAAGAAAAATTAAGAGAAGGAAAAAGGAAAAATGTGAAGCATAGAGGAAAGAAAATAATCCAAAAGGGAAGGGAGATCCATCTTCCACATTTGAGAAATCAACTGTCTCTAAGGAAAGTGAAAAGGAATTGAGAAGGGAACTAATGAAAGAGAAGGTGAAAACAATGAGGGCTTGATTAGTGATGAGTAAGGAGACTAGGGGTATGGCAATTAGAGGTATGGACGTGCACATAGGGGTTAGAAATGGTTTGAAGTTTGAACATGCACACTGGTGGTGAGAGTACAGGAAAGGATGCTCATAATGGAAACAATAATGAAGAATTTGGGTGTTGTACAAATGCATGGGAGAAAAAAAGGATGCATGTAGGGATGGTACAAATTTAGGCACAAGTGGGTACACTACTAGGCACCAGTATCACTATGGGTAGGGATTAGGTGCAGTTTCGAACCCCGACATCAATATATCTCTTTGCATGGGCAAGAAAAGTTGCAAATTTAGGAAAGTACATGTGTATGATCAATAATGGGCTTTTTTTTCTCAGTTGAATTTACTAGAGTGAAAGAGCGGGACACTTCTTTAGGAAGAACATAAAGGACGCATGTAGGGATGGACAACCAAGTGTACAGATTTAGACACAAGTATGAACACATGTACTCTACTGGACACCGGTACATCTATGACTTCAGGCTCAAGTGAAATTCCGGACACAGACAAGAATAGATATCTTTGTAAGGGCAAGAAAGGGTGTAGATTTAGGAGAACATAAGTGTACAATCAATAATGGGTTTTTTTTCTCCACAAGATCGATTGGAGTTGAAGAGTGAGCCTTCTCTAGGGGCCAATCTTGGGTTGTCATTGAGGGAAAAGGCAATATGCATCAAATGCATGACCATTTGCGGGATTAATCACCTTCGAAAGACATTTCCCTCAATGGTTCTAACAATGAAGATAATATGCGAGCAATGTTCAAATCTCTAAATGAAAAGTTCTCAAACTTTGGGTTTTCAAGTTTTTAAAAGCCAAAATAGGAGTTGCAACCTATTCCTTCAACGGTGAATGTGGTCACCCTAGAGAAAGAACTTGTAGTGAGTTTGAGTCAAGATGAAGAGAATGTAGCTAATCTAACACTAGTTCATGTTCCTTTATGTCTTGAGGGTGTCAACACCACCTCGATTGATCATGGTTTTGGTTTCTTCGTCTAGTGATTCTACATTAACCATTGTGGGTGTAGGCATAGACTTGGGAAATGGTAGGCCTGTGTTCTCAGAGTAGTCAAGACCACCTGTAGTGGAGCTACATGGTAAGGTGACTACGATCCCCTCACAACCTTCAGTTAACATTGGTTCCAAGCATTCATAGGACCTCGACGATTTTAACCTTTTTTTTGTAGGCAATAAGGAGTATTTTGAGGGGTGCATGCATCTAGAGACTGTGGGAGTTATTGTCCTCTTTTTGCATAGGATGCTAGATGAGGAAGTGTTTAATTTCTAGTGCTTGTTCAATTGGGAGGCCAAGAGGTTATCCTTGAACTCCCACTAGGGTCTAGGGCCAAAATTTGTTTTCCTTTTGTTTTACTTTGATGTCGTAGCCGACCATATGTTATTGTTTGGAACTTTGAACATTGCTAGCAGTCTTGCTTATTATCTTCAATTGTGGCAAGAGGATTTCAACCTCAATGGTCATGTTCGAGCTAATTATCCACTCTGGTTGGATTTCCAAACCCTACCTATTACTTGCGCCTTTTTTTTGAAATGTTTTCCTATATATTTGGTAAAGTGCTTATTATAGAATTTATATAACTTGTTTCAATTGCATGCAAAGGTGTGTGTGTGGAGGTGGATCTAAAGTGGAAGCTTCCTCCCTTTATTTATGTTTGCACCATTGATGGAGTCTGCTAGTAGAAGATTTGGTAACTTAATCTCCCAAGTGCTAGCTTTGCATGTCAAGCCCAAGATCACTTGATTCGAGATTTCCCTCTTCGCAAGCCTAGGCCTAATGGGATTGAAATTGAGGGAGAAGTTGATGACCCCCTTCTCCAAGGCCCGAAGGACTATTGGAACCTCTGTGCCTTGGGGTTGGAGAGTTGGGGTTGGAAACCCCTCTTTGATTGTTAGTTTGGGTCATGGGGAATCCTCTTTTAGTGATTGAACTTTGGTTGGTACAGGTTCTAGTGGTACAAGTTCTGGTGGTTCAAGTTTGGTGCTATTAGTTCTAGTGGTCTAGCTCATTAAAGTTCCCTATTGGTAGTTGAAGTTCAGTTGGTGCAAGTTCTAATGGTACAAATTCTGTTGGTTCAAGTTTGGTGGTATCGGTTCTAGTGCTGCAGGTTCTAGTGGGCCTGGCTCATCAAAGATCCCTATTGGCTTTGTTGCACAACATTAGGTTAGTGGTTCTTCCTTGGTGGAGGAACAACCTCATGCGCCTCAAACCATTAGTCTTGTGATCAAGGGTAGTTCTATTCCTCCTCGGCCTAGTGTCATGGAGATTGAGACTATATCATAAGTCAAGTCTTACAAGCGGAAGGTGGTATCCTCTTCTGCTCATGTAGACAATACAATAGGGGATCTTAGCCCTAAGTCGTAGGTGAAGTCCTATAAGGATGGAATGCTCCACTCACCTAATCACCACACTCTTGGTTTGGATTTTTTTGAGATGGAAAACTGATACAACAGTCTAGGACTCCATTTTTATTTGGAATGAAGCTCTCTTTACTATGCTTAAATTTACATGGCATGGTGATCCCCGGTTGAAATCAAATTTTCCATCTTGTTTTTAGTGCTTATATCTAGATGTTATTCTCTTGTAGAAGGATAAGTTGGCTAGATCTCAACTTTGGAATAAGTTGAATCACTATTGGAATGGTCCCTTTTGGGCTTTAGAACTTTGTCAAGGGAGCAATGGGTTGGTGATTTCTCTTTCCTCCTATTTGCATGGTTTATGGTAGATCGTGGTTCTAATTATGAGGACCAATGTGTTTGGATCACCCTATTCGTGTAGGATCCTTTGTTGTAGTTTTGTGTTGTTTATGTTCCTAACCTCAATTATGTTGAAACGGTTGACAACAGAACCCCAGATTCGTGGATCCGTCGTCTACCTCAGCGTCGCTTCCTTTGATTCAGTTGTGCATGCGTTGATTCTGCTGGAGCATGCATAGTAGAGACCTGGGCGAATGTGAGAAGAGGGAAGGGGTTATAAAACTGTAACATCTTCACTATTGAAAAATAAGATAGCATCGATACCTACTTGGTGGACGTAGCCCAAAGTTGGGCGAACCAGTAAATCACAGTGTATTATTTTTTCCATGTGTGTTTGTTGTGTATTATTAATTGTGGCTCTCATATTAACAATTGGTATTAGATCTCGGGAGATCGCTTTGGTTGTGGAGAAAAGCGTTGTTGCATAAGCGTAAAGCATGGATAGGCGACTGGTGCGCACGGACTGAGCAGGGTGAAGGAGCATGCAATAGATCAACGCATGGGTCATGTGGTATTGGGAGCTCCGTTGGTTTACATCAGCGTTGAAGCATTCGAGTTGAGGGGGCACGATTTCATTTTTTTCTTTGTGGGAGCGTTGATTTTTGCATCAGCATTGGGGTCCCTGCTAGATAGGAGCGTCGAGTGATTAGTGACCTTAAATGAAGTTCATGTTTTTCAAAACAACGCTAGTCTAACTGTTGGATGGGAGCGTCGAATATCCAATACCAAATTTGCATATTTTTAAATGGTATGAATATTTTAAATGGTTGAATGCAAATTAAATGGTTGAATGTGATTGGTATGGTGTGAATAATTTATGCATAAGGGATATTAAAATATTGTTTTATGCATAAGGGATATTAAAATATTGTTTTTAAAGGTTAATGTTTTTTTGGATTTGGTAAAAGGTATAAAATATTTTATTAAGGTATAAAATATTTTGTAAAACCTTTTCACCATTAGTTTTGGGTTCAATCTTTAAACCTAAGGTTATTTTTCATATAAAAGGGGCTTGGTTGTATACGTAATGTTTTTTTGAGTTTTTTCTTTTGCTAATGACGAAAACTCAGAGTGTTAAGTTTGAAATCGAGAAGTTCAATGGTAAAAACAATTTTGAGATTTGGAAGGTGAAGATGCACGATCTGCTCGTGCAACAAGGCGTGGTAAAGGCGCTTTTGGGAAAATCAAAGAAACCCATGACCATTTCAAATGAAGAGTGGGAAGAGATCGATGCGAGAGCACTAAGTGCCATACATTTGTGTTTGGACGATGATGTTTTGTTCAACATTGTCTCGGAGAAGACAAAAGTTGGCTTGTGGATGAAGCTGGAAAGCTGGTATATGACGAAATCCTTGACAAACAGGATCTTCCTGAAAAGACAATTGTACAGTTTGCGCATGAAGGAAGGTACAAACGATGATCATTTAAATAATTTTAATACTCTTTTAGTCCAGTTGACTAGCATGGGAGTGAAATTCGAATCTGAAGACAAGGCGATTACATTATTGTGTTCTTTGCCCGAGTCATGGGATCACTTTGTTACCTCTGTTAGTTTTAGTTCAACAAAAAATATTGAGTTTGATGTTATTGTTGGATCTTTACTGTCCGAGGAAACAAGGAAGAAATCCAATGTTGATACCTATACATCTGAGGCGATGGTAGTCAGAGGAAGACCTAAGGAAAGAGGCCATGTTCAGAGGGATTTCTCTCGGTCAAAGTCTAAGGGCAAGAAGAGCAAGCTTAAGTGTTGGTTTTGTGGCAAATCTAGACACCTGAAGAAGGATTGTTGGAAGCGACAACAAGCCTCCAAAGAAGACCTTCCAAAAGAGATGAAGGAAGCAAACACAACTGAAACAGGTTCAACAACAAGTTCAGGTATGACTGATGAAGTTTTAACAATTGGAATTGTTTCACGTTATGATCAATAGTGGTTATTAGATTCTGGTGCTTCAAATTACATGTGTCTTCATAGACACTGGTTTATTACTTACCAGTCTATAGATGATGGAATTGTTTACATGGGAAATGATATATCATGTAAAGTTGTGGGAATTAGTAGCATTCAAATTAAGATGTTTGATGGATCTGTTAAGATACTAACAGATGTGAGACATGTACCGAAGCTTAGGAAGAACCTAATCTCTTTGGGATTCTTAGATACTGGAGGATATAAAAGTATTGTTCAAGGTGGAGTTATGAAGGTCTACAAAGGAATCCTACTAGTTATGAAAGCGAAGAAGGTTGGAAACCTTTTTCTGTTAGAAGGAAGAACTGAGTCAGATCACGCGACAACTGTATCCGAGAATGACAATGATTTTGTTCATTTGTGGCATCAACGGTTGGGCCATATGAGCGAAAGAGGATTGAAAGTATTATCTGATCGCAAGTTACTTCCTAGTCTAAAGTCTTTAAAGTTAGATTTATTCAAGCATTGTATTTATGGAAAACAGAGTAGGCAGAGATTTAAAACAGGAAGACACACCAGTGAGGGAATCCTTGATTATATCCATTCTGATGTTTGGGGACCATCCCCTACTGTTTAATATGGAAGATCATCATACTTTGTTACTTTTATAGATGTTTTCTCTAGGAAGGTGTGGATCTATATGTTGAAAAGAAAGGTTGATGTATTTGTTGTTTTCAAGCAGTTTAGAGCTTTAGTGGAAAAGAGAACCGACAGGTCCATTAAATGTTTAAGAACTGATAATGGTGGTGAATTTACGTCAATGGAATTTGAAAAATATTGCAAGGAGTTTGGGATTGATAGGCATAAAACCACTGCCTATACTCCTCAACAAAACAAAGTTTTTGAATGCATGAACAAGACTCTTCTAGAGAGAGCAAGGAGTATGCTTAGTAACACCAACTTGCAGTAGGAACTGTGTGCAGAAGCAGTAACTACAACTTGTTATTTGGTGAATCGATCACCATCAACAACAATAGAGTGCAAGA
>ML831728.1:0-20520 GCA_009831015.1 Picea engelmannii | reverse complement strand
GGGCCCTCACTTGAACCCCACGAATCTGATCCACAGGTCCTTCATGAAAACCCCACTTGCAGAACGTGCACCAAGTGTGATTCTTCACCTCCACATGACCACAACCCAGGCCTTAGCACAAGCACCTTTCATTACTTGCGATCTCGTGAGTTTGTGAGTCAACAACACTCAACTCCAAACCTTTAGTACCCGAGATGAAATACGGGTATGGCTCCTTCCTTGATAGTGCCTTCCACAAGCGATCGATAACTAGGGCCTAACTCTAGCAACCCTCGCAACTCAAAAATTCACGAGTTGGAGTGTTGAGCCCTCGTGCTCCTCCTTTGAAAATCCCTAAGACATAATAATTCAACAATGGGTTGACTCCTTCCCAGGTGACGTGTGTCCACAACCTATCAACCACGGAGTCCCCACCTGATGTATATGCCATGTGTTCGCACGAGCCCTCAGTGCTCGGGTCTTTGCGACATTAGCGATCAAGGTGAAACTCCTTCACTCTCCAAAACCTTGATACATGATGTAGCGAGGTGCCAAATATCATGGCTCTCCTTCCTCCTCGATCGATGGTTTAGGTCAAATCATGATCTTACAACTTGGGGGTTTGAACCTCAAAGAACTCCACCTCCCCGCTCGCGATACCCAAATTCATGAAATGGCCCAGATCTCTACCACCTGTCCTCCAAAATGGATGGTCCTAAGGCTTTTGGGACTTGACGAGTCCTCTTCCTTCTGTTGTTATGAGGTTTAAACCTCACACACCTTTTCTAGATCCAATGACTCATGACAACTCGACACTTCTCCCTCGAAGTTTCTGTCGTTCGTTCTACCCTTCTATGCAGCTTCCTAGGGATTAAACCCCTCGCACCTTCTTCTGAATCCAATGGCTATCGATCCTCTGTCCTAGATCTGATGGCCCATATCTATTCTCCTATACACTCTTCTCCTCTTTCCTGGACGTAGACTCCAATGGTCCAAATCTCATCCTCCCAGTATCGATCCAATGACAGTTGTGCTCCTCCTCTTGAGCTTGTGCTTCTTCCTTTCCCTTGGAAGATTTCTTCCTCCAAAAGGCCTCGACCTTTGTCTCTACTACGAATCCTTTAACCTTGGCTCTCGCTTGTATTCTAAGAGGCGTTCCTCCTCCTGAGATTCTCAAACTCTAAACCCTCCAAACGGTTTTCTTGGCCTCTACGATTTTTTGAAGGGTCCTTGCACGCAACTCTGCTATCCTTCCTGATCTTTTCCTTCTCAAACCTCTAAGGGGTTCGACCCTTTTCTCTCCTTTCAAAGAGGGATTTGGTGCCCTCTTGACAACCTCCTTCTCAAGCACGATTTGCTGATCAAATAGATTATTCAACAACTTTGTGAGTGTCTTTCTCCTTAACACTTCTCTTTTCTAAAAACTCCAAATGTGAGTTCCTTCTGTGCACACTTGCACCAACTCAATGCCCACCTGGTAGAGTTCTCCAGAGTCCTCAGTGACTCTGTATTCTCACTGAACTCAAAATAGATTTCTCCTGTGCACTCCTTGCACTTGCTCGATGCCCTCCTGGTAGAGCTCTACAGAACCTTAGACGTTTTGTCTTCCCTGTGCCCTCCTTTTCATAGTTATTCCTTCAAGGTGTTCAGAACCCTTGAGGCCTCCTCCTTGAGTCAATGACTTTCTCAAGTGTTCCCTCCTGGCACGTATTTGTCTAAATTCCGCAGAATTCGAAAGTGCAGTCTACGCACTGGATTACAGAACCCGCAGTGTTCTGTCATGCAACCTCTTGCATGAAATAACAAAGAACCAGACCTAGAATCAAAGAACCCAATAGACAAAAATTTCTATCTGTAACCTACAAATGCGTACAAACATACATCTACAACATATCATAAACGCATAAAGACATTCATCAACAAACACAAAATAACATGCAGGAAAAACTACTCTGATTGTATTAATATGAAATGCCTCTTTACAATGTGAGCTCGGACTGTAACAAAGTCACAGATTCCTCTCTTCTCCCTATTATTTCTATTCTTCTCTACCTCTCTACCGACTAACTGCCTACATAAAAAGAAGATATTCTTACAAAAGGGGCTCCGTGAGCTCTTCCCTCCATCTCACCAACTCTCATTAAATTACATTCAATTACATTGAAAGGCTATCTAGTCTGAATCGGATCTAGATCTCAGACTTACAACCATTTAAGGAAAACTTTATCTAAAGATTGTGCACATGCATGGCTTTTGGCTTTACTAGCCTTACAATATTTAATACAATTTTCAAATTTGAAATTTGAAAGTGAGAGGGTTGCACCTCTCCTCTCCATTGAATGCGCACTTGATGTGTTGGCTGGCTAGTGCTTGATGATGTGGAGCGATGCTCCTACATCCCTCGGGCCAAGATCCACATAGGATCGATCTTCTTCGAATCTTCGGAACTGAAATAGTCCTTTCGAGCTGTCACTGGAACCCCACGAATATGATCCACAGGTCCTTCATGAAAATCCCACCTGCACAACGTGCACCAAGTGTGAGTCTTCACCTCCACACAACCACAACCAGGGCCTTAGTGCAAGCGCCTTTCATGACTCGCGATCCCATGAGTTTGTGAGTCGAATAACCTCGACTTCAGACCTCCAATACCCGAGATGCGATATGGGTATGGCTGCTTCCTTGTTAGCACCTTCCACAAGTGACTGTCGGCTAGGGCCTAACTCTAGCACCTGTCGCAACTCACAACTTCGTGATTTGGAGTGTTGATCCCTCGTGCTCCTCCTTTGCAAATCATCGAGACACGATAAGTCAACAATGGGTTGAATCCTTCTCAGGTGACGTGTGTCCACCACCTGTCAACCACCCAGTTGCCACCTGACATAGGTGCCACATGTTCACATGAGCCCTCGACACTTGGCACTTTGTGACTTTAGTGATCAAGGTGAAACTCCTTCACCCTCTGAAACCCTGATACATGATGTAGTGAGGCACCAAATCTCATAGTTGTCCTTCCTCCTCGATCAACAGTTCATATTGAATCGTGATCTTGCGACTCGGGTGTTTAAAGCGCAAATAACTCTGCCTCCCCACTCGTGATACTCGAATTCGCGAAATGACCTAGATCACTGCCACCTGTCCTCCAAAAGGGATGGTCGTGAGGCTTTCGGGACTTAACAAGTCCTCTTCCTTATATTGTTACGAGGTTTAAACCTCGTGCACCTTTTCTAGATCCAACGGTTCAAGACAACTCGACACTTCTCCCTCAAAGTTTCTGCCATCTGTTCTACCCTTCTGTGTAGCTTCCCAGGGATTAAACCCCTCGCAACTTCTTCTATATCCAACAACTATCGGTCCTCACCAATATATCTGATGGCCCAAAACTATTCTCCTACATGCTATTCTCCTATTTCCTGGACGTAGACTCCAATGGTCCATATCTCGTCCTCCCAGTACCGATCCAATGGCAGTTGTGATCCTCCTCCTAAGCTTGCGCTTCTTCCTTTCCCTTGGAAGATTTCTTTCTCCAAAAGGCCTCAGCCTTTTTCTATGTTGCAAAGCCTGTAACCTTCGCTCCTACCTATATTCTGAGAGGCGTTTCTCCTCCTAAGCTTCTCAAACTCTGAACCCACCAAAGGGTTTTCTTGGCCTCTATGATTTCTTGCAGGGTCCTTGCACACAACTCTACTATCCTTCCTAATATTTTCCTTCTTGAACCTCTAAGGGATTCGACCCTTTTCTCTCCTTTCAAAGGGGAATTTGGTTCCCTCTTGACAACCTCCTTCTCAAGAACGCTTTGCTAAGAAAATAGAGTATTTAGCAACTCTGTGAGTGTCTTTCTCCTTGACACTTCTCTTTTCTAAGAACTCAAAATAAGAGTTCCTTCTGTGCACACTTTCACCAACTCAATGCCCACGTGGAAGAGTTATCCAGAGTCCTCAGTGACTCTGTGTTCTCACTGAACTCAAAATAGAGTTCTTTTGTGCACTCCTTGCACTTCCTCAATGCCCTCCTAGCAGAGCTCTACAGAACCTCGGACATTTTGTCTTCCCTGTTCCCTCCTCTGCATAGTTCTTCCTTCAAGGTGTTCAACAACCTTGATTCCTCTTCCTTGAGTCAATGACTTCCTCTGGTGTGCCCTCCTGGAACGTCTTTATCTAAATTCCATAGAATTCAGAAGTGCACTCTATGCACTGGCTTACAGAACCCGCGGTGTTTTGTCATGCAACCTATTGCATGAAACCACAAAGAACCAGACCTAGAATAAATGAACCCAACAGACAACAATTTCTGTCTGTAACCTGCAAATGCGTACAAACATACATCTATAGCATATCATAAATGCATAAAGACATTCATCAACAAACACAGAATAACATGCAGGAAAAACTGCTCTGATTGTATTAATATGAAATGAATCCTTCCAATGTGAGCTCAGACTGTAACAAAGTAACATCTTCCTCTCTTCTCCCTATTCTCTCTATTATTCTCTACCTCTCTATCGACTAACTGTCTACAGAAAAAAAAATATATATATCTTTTTTTCAAAAGGGGCTCCTCTAGCTCTTCCCTCCATATCACCAACTCTCATTCAATTACATTCAATTACATTGAATGGTTGTCTAGTCCGAATCGGATCTAGATATCAGCCTTACAACCATTTAAGGAAAACTTTATCTAAAGCCTGCGCACATGCATGGATTTTGGATCTACTAGCCTTACAATATTTAATACAATTTTCAAATTTGAAATTTGAAAGTGAGAGGATTGTGCCTCTACTCTCCATTGAATGCACAGTTGATGTGTTGGTTGGCTGGCACTTGATGATGTGGAGTGATTCTCCTACATCATACTCCTCTGCTGTGAGAAATTCATGATCTCCTGCTCATGAGCTTAGTACCATGGCTCTTGAAACCCACCTGGATCTCAAACAGTTCTTTGAAGCTATTCATCCGCTCCATCGCTTCGTTGTTGCTACTATTGTTTCTTCTTTCCTACCACTCTAGCAAGTTCTCCTCTTCTCAGCTCCTCCTCACTAGCAGTTTCTGTTGTTGACCTCGACATCAACCTTCTAATCTTCTCAATCTCCTTGTCCAGTTGTTCCCGTGGCTAACTCTACTTTTGCATCCTGCTCCGCTTCGCTTCTTCTCTACAAATGGGTAGATCATCCAGATCCCCCGTGTTATCTTCTTCCTCCGCGGCCTCAACTTTCCACTTTGATGAAAAATTTAGTTCTGCAGTCTTATCACTGAGTCTCTTCTCATCTTCCCCTTATGACAGCTTTTCTTTTGTGAGTTCTCCTGCTGGTGCATATCCAGCTTCCTCCAACTACTCCTTAGATTGAAATTCTGATTCACCTTCTGCTACAAACCTCAGTGCTGTAGTCATCATCTGCTCAGCTCCTTGGCTAAAATTTCTGAGTGATTCCTCGGAATGCTCCTCTACTAACATCTGCATGACTGTCTTCTCATGGGAGTCATCTACTGGCTTTGGATGGCTGAACCAATCCTCCAACATCTCCAACTCCATCTCCCATGGAGTGAGCATCTTATCTGCATGCTCTTCTTCTGCTATAGCTTCCAGTGTTGTAGTTATCCTCTGTTCAGCCTCTTGACTCAAAATTTTGAGCATTTCTACTGAATGCTCTTCTTCCTCAACTAGGTTAGGTTTTGATGTCTGTCCCATTTCTTCTTCCTCTTGGGTGGCTTCTGACATCTACTCCTTTGTCATGACAGTCACCGCTAGTTGTCTTTATGTTGTTGGTGCATTGGCAACACACACACTGGCCTCAACTAGGCCATATGGTAGGAATACCTTTATCCCTCCAATCATTAGAATTCTCTTTTGATATTCCTTCTCTATCAGTTGTCCTTGCTGATATGAACTCACCTTTTAGCTCATGTTCTCTGTCAACTCCTCTCGCTGATCCAAACTCATCGCTGAGTTCATGAGACTTTCAGACAGTCTCATCTGGCCTCCCTTGCCCTCCTGCAAATATGGAGTTTCTCCTTTTCCTCTGCCCACCTAACAGTCTATGAGATCAATCGATCCCATCTTAGTGCCCTCTTGGCAATTTGAACTTTCAGCACCGCCCTCCTAGAAGTATACGAGACCTTCACTTGATCTCTTTCTATTGCCCACCTGGAAATTTGAAAGTCCATCTTTGCCCACTTGGCAGTCTATGAGATCATCCTGTGACCTCAGTTCATCCTCAATGTCACCGAGATTTCTCCCAGTCTCTGGTTCACACACATGAACCATCTTCTCTTTATCTCTGAGGCTTTCCACATACCTCAGCCATTCCTTCAATAGTCTTCGCTGTCTTTTGGGCAACAACTCCTTGACTAGCCACTTTACCCTTCTCTTTATGGGCCATTCATATACCCAATGTGTCTATGTTTTACTGCACCCTCAGTGAAAGATATTTCATCCTCACCCTTATCTTAGTGAGTTATTTGTCAACCTCTGCTTTACTCATCTGCTGATAGTCTCCTCTTCCACCATGCTCATGGCCTTCAATAGACATTTTCTTCCTCAAGAACGCGACTGGTCCTTCTGGCTCAGCCCACCTGGATGTCTACCATTGTTGCTCATGCTGCAACAATCTTCACCTTTTACTTGTCTCCTACAGGCTCTTCTTCACCTCACTTCCTCTTTTGCCTGAAATATACGAGCAAACTTCTGCTCTGATACCCGCTTTGGCACAGAGCCCCGACCCTCGGGCCAAGATCCGTAGAGGATCGATATTCTTCAAATCTGCAGAACTGAAATAGTCCTTTCAGGCCCTCACTAGAAGCCCACGAATCTAATCCATGGGTCCTTCATGAAAACCCCACCTGCACAACGTGCACTAGGTGTAAGTCTTCACCTCCACATGACCACAACCCGGGCCTTAGCGCAAGCGCTTTTCATGACTCACGATCTCACAAGTTTGTGAGTCAAAGACCCTCGACTCCAAACCTCCAATACCCGAGATGCGATACAGGTATGGATTCTTCCTTGTTAGTGCCTTCCACAAGAGATCGTCGGCTAGGGCCTAACTCTAGCACCCCTCGCAACTCACAACTTCGCGAGTTGGAGTGTTGAGCCCTCATGCTCCTCCTTTGGGAATCGTCGAGACATGATAAGTCAACAATGGGTTGACTCCTTCCCAGGCAATGTGTGTCCACCACCTGTCAAACATGTGGTCCCCACCTGATGTATGTGCCACGTGTTTGCATGAGCCCTTGGTGCTTGGCACTTCACAACTTTAGTGATCAAGGTGAAACTCCTTCAACCTCCGAAACCTTGATACACGATGTAGTGAGGTGCCAAATCTCATGGCTCTCCTTCCTCGTCGATCGATGATTCAGGTCGAGTCGCGATCTCGCGACTCGGGGGTTTGAAGTGCAAAGAACTCCGCCACCCCGCTCGCGATACCCAAATTCACGAAATGACCCAGATCTCTGCCATTTGTCCTCCAAAATGGACGTTCCTGAGGCTTTCGGGACTTGACGAGACCTCTTCCTTCTATTGTTACGAGGTTTAAACCTCGTGCACCTTTTTTGGATCTGATGACTCACGACAACTCGACACTTCTCCCTTGAAGTTTCTGCCATCCGTTCTACCCTTCTGTGTGTCTTCCTAGGGATTAAACCCCTCACACCTTCTTTCAAATCCGACGGATATCAATCCCTTGTGCTAGATCTGACGGCCCAGATCTATTCTCCTATGTGCTCTTCTCTTGTTTCCTAGATGTAGACTCCAATGGTCGAGATCTCATCCTCCCAGTACCAATCCAATGGTAGTTGTGCTCCTCCTCCTGATCTTGCACTTCTTCCTTTCCCTTGGAATATTTACTGCTCCAAAAGTCCTCAGCCTTTGGCTCTTTTGCGAAGCCCATAACCTTGGCTCCCGCCTGTATTCTATGAGGCGTTCCTCCTCCTGAGCTTCTAAAACTCCGAACCCTCCAAAGGGTTTTCTTAGCCTCTGCGATTTCTTCCAGGGTCCTTGAACGCAACTCTGCAATCCTTCCTAAGATTTTCCTTCTCAAACCTCTAAGGGGTTTGACCCTTTTCTCTCCTTTCAAAGGGGAATTTGGTGCCCTCTTGACAACCTCCTGCTCAAGCACACTTTCTTGAGAAAACATAGTATTCAACAACTCTGTTCGTGTCTTTCTCCTTAACACTTCTCTTTTCTAAGAACTCGAAATAAGAGTTCCTTCTGTGCACACTTGCACCAACTCAATGTCCACCTGGCAGAGTTCTATAGAGTCCTCGGTGAATCTATGTTCTCATTGAACTCAAAATAGAGTTCTTTTGTGCACTCCTTGCACTCGCTTGATGCCCTCCTAGCATAGCTCTACAGAATCTTAGACATTTTGTCTTCCCTGTTCCCTCCTCTGTATAGTTCTTCCTTCAAGGTGTTCAACAACCTTGATGCCTCCTCCTTGAGTTAATGACTTCCTCTGGTGCGCCCTCCTGGCATGTCTTTGTCTAAATTCCGCATTATTCAGAAGTGCACTCTATGCACTGGCTTACAGAACCCGTAGTGTTTTGTCATGCAACCTCTTGCATGAAACCACAAAGAACTAGACCTGGAATCAAAGAACCCAATAGAACACAATTTATGTATGTAACCTGCAAATGCATACAAACATACATCTACAACATATCATAAACGCATAAAGACATTCATCAACAAACATAGAATAACATGTAGGAAAAAATGCTCTAATTGTATTAATATGAAATGCCTCTTTACAATGTGAGCTCAGATTGTAACAAAGTCACCGCTTCCTCTCTTCTCCCTATTCTCTCTATTCTTCTCTACCTCTCTACCGACTAACTGCCTACAAAACAAAAAGATATTTTTACAAAAGGGGCTCCTCGAGCTCTTCCCTCCATCTCGCCAACTCTCATTAAATTACATTCAATTATATTGAATGGTTGTCTAGTCCGAATCGGATCTAGATCTCAGCCTTACAATCATTTAAGGCAAACTTTATCTAAAACCTATGCACATGCATGGCTTTTGGTTCTACTAGCCTTACAATATTTAATACAATTTTCAAATTTGAAATTTGAAAGTGAGAGGGTTGCACCTCTCCTCTCCATTGAATGCACGCTTGATGTGTTGGTTGGCTAGCGCTTGATGACGTGGAGCGATGCTCCTGCATCAATATGATGACACCATAAAGTAGACACCTTGACAAATGAGTCATGAAATACCATCATTTGTGTCAACTGGAGTAATTATTCTTGTGTTCATGGAAGAAACTCCTCTGGAAGTGGGATTTCCAACAAGGTCAAGGGATTATGTATTTTGATCATCTTTGTTCCTCACATTGGGTCAGTTGTGTGGAATATCCAAACAAGCATAATGGAATTCTATGTGATGAAAATAGTTAAAAATTTTTCCCAAAACACACTCGGCATACATTTTCCTCAAGAATCATAGTGGGATTTCCTTATTTTTATGAGGTCACACATTAAAGACCATGCATTACCTATCCATAAAATTATCAATAAATGGTTGATAAGTGCCCCATTTGATAGATATATGAGGTCTTCTAGTGTTTTAAATTTAACCTATATGAGGGCCTACGAAAAGGGGGAATATTTCCTCTAGTTTTCTAGTCTTTAGTTCTTTTCTAGCAATATTATCCAAACCATATATACATTTAGGATAAGTATTCTCTCTATAAGTGGTAATATTGATAATGCCTCATTTTCTTAAGTAATTAGATCAATTATTTCATCTAAAATTTGGGCAAGTAAGTATCCAAGTGGGTATATATATCTCAACATTATTAGGTTGGCTATCACTATAGTAGTTGGATTTTTTCATTATATTGCATTGATGGTGTGTAATGATCCCACCATTACGACAGCCAAATGACGTACATCAGGTAATATATATATATATATATATATATATATATATATATATATATATATTAAAGTTGTGTTGGGAATTTTAAAACATCATAAAATATAGTCAACATCATTGACACATCAATCACATAAATTAATGACACATTAATAAAGCATCCATAATCCAATATGACACAATGTCGACAACTTGTCACCATGAACCATGACATGCACATCAACATATTAGAATGTTAATTAACATCAACCTAATATTGTTGCATTCATCATTTATAATGATGCATAGTAGTATAAATCTTAAACATTCAATGCATCTGATAAGGACTATCATCATATACCACTAAGGAAACCTAAGATAATATAACGACTCATAAGGATCAATATATTCACCAGAAAACATAATCTACTACCCGCCCATCCTACCCTGCATGATCAAGACCTCTAGGGCACATAAGAAATGCTCAAGCCCAGGTTCCAATTGATTTTAAGAATTTAAGGTTTGAACGCTGACAATTGTTCTGAGGAACAAGGAGGTGTCTACTCCCATCCAAATAATCCATTCCAAGACGACTAAGCTAAATAACTTCTTCAACAATCATCAAGGTGCAATAGCATTCTAATAAACAACTCATGTAACAAAAAAATGCATTCCGCAAGATATCTCAATTACTACATCCATATAGCAACGACATAAGTCGAGGCGCAATGATCTATTTATTTAATTTTTAAGGAGCAACATAATCTACTTACATCCAAGCGTGCGATTAAATCAATCTTCAACTTACAATAATCAATATCATAATCAAGATAAGCACATGGTCTAGTTTCCAGATTTACATAATTTGCATGTCCAATCAATGTGCACATTTAGTCATTCACTAGGAATCATATATTAACATTGTGACAAGCGTGTTAAATATGAAGGAGTAACAATCCTACACTAAGACAATCATATCTCAACATATCTAAATAGCGAAACAGACTCTAAGTATTAACAGAATCATATGTCAACATATGTAATTGGCGTAACAATAACCAATTGTAAATCAATCATGCATCATCAAAATCTATGGCGCAATAGAAACCTAGTCATTCATCTTTCAACGTTAGCAATTTTATAGTGCAAGAATAATGGTTAACCGAATGCATTTCAGTGTAATTTATTTTGTGCAAGATGTGAAGTCTATAAACCATTTAATTCATTATCCTTGTAAGGCGTGCGAGAGTTCTTAACAAAAACAAGTCATACATCATCAATTTTCTTTGTAGTGCAAGAGCTCCAAGGACTCTATGAATAATCTTTACATCCTATTTCGTTGCGCAACAGGGGTCTAAATATATAACTCAAATATGACACAAATCTGTTAGCTAGCACAAGCGTTCTAATGTAAATCACATCTAATCAACTACGCAGAGTGATAATATTCATTTCTTTTTATGGTGCAAAGTCAACTTAAATTTACTATGAGCAACAAACATGTTCTACACCTAACAAGGTTCCACATAATATCCCAATTAATTAAATCAGTTTAAGGGACTCATTAAAACTAACGGGTTCCCACCTAACCATACTTTAATTAATTATTTGAGGACTCAATAAACTAGAAGGACCTCTATTAAAAGCATTTGATAACAGCAGTCAACAAACCTTGCACCCAAGTTAAGAAAACCATTCATTAAAGGAGCAGGCAACTAGAAACTGAGCATTCGTTAAAGGAAATAAAAGTGATAAATGGAAAATGGACAGAGTTAGGGAGTCCCCGACGCAGAGAAGAAAATGCGGTTTAGAAATAAGGATACCACACTTCGTTGAGGACAAAGAAAAAGACAAGATAGGGAGACCCAATCGCTGGTGAAGGAAGGGAGACTTAATGGACCCCCCCCAAATTTTGGCAGACTAAGTTGGTGCTAAGTGAAGGAGAGGTGGATTCGCATAGAACGACGTTGTCATTGTTGTGTAAATTATAGAAACAAAATCGCTGCGGAGCGAGAGACTGGCAGATGCACCAATCGTGGAGGATATCAATCCTGAGCGCACCATTACTACCCCGAAAACACAGGGAGGTTGGACAGGAAAGCGTGGAGAAAAATTAAGCAACTCGCAGGGATTTCCTGGGTACGCAGAAAAAGATGATGGAAGCTAAGCGCCACAAGATGAAGGAAGGCAAGGTGGATGAGGGCTTTTACTGGGAAATGGTTCAAGCATAACCCGTCCCAATTGTGGTATGAAATCGCAGACTCCCTCTCCTCGAGACACTCGTCCCAACAACTACGAACCGACGTGATCAACAAGCACGACCCAAGTGGATGCTAAACGAAGGGAGTGTTGTGGGAAGGGTTCACCCTCGAGAATAAGGGAAGGAGTAGAGCACTCAATACGTGACAGGTGCTCTTTAAACGAGAGAGAATTCCCCAAAATACGATCGAAATCGCAGCTATCAGAACAACCAAGTGGTCCTCAGAAGAGATTCATATATTTGTACAAGGAGAGGCTAGCTATCAGAACAACCAAGTGGTCCTCAGAAGAGATTCATATATTTGGTCCTCAGAGGCTAGCTATCAGAACAACCAAGTACCTGGTCATCCGAACCCTTTCGTCACTCCGTTTAGGGATTGAAACGACCAGCGTCAACCCATTAAATTTAGATTCCATTTATCCCAAATGCCCATCTCCTGCAATGATTTATGTCTGGTACTTAGAGGGAGGGTCGTCTAGAAAGGCAGCTTCCCACTGCAAGGTCGGTTATGGTAAAAATTTAGGATCCACATACTAAAAGAGTGGAAATAAACTAACCTTCTCTTTGGTGGTAGAGGGGTTGCACCGAGCACAATCTAACCCCCGGTGGTTGCAAGGGTAAGTGCAGAATAAAATCCTGTGGCTGAGGATAAACGCAATGGAAGGATAATTCTGCGGAAAGGAAACACATGGGTAAGATTTAATTTCACTGGGTGGAAATAATGCAACATTGCGAGAGTTTGAGTGCAAGGAAGATCTCCTTGGCAAAAAAACAACAGGAACAAAGAGAACAACAATACCTTAAGGGTTGAGCAAGCATCCAAGGATTTTGTGAAAGAGAAGAGGGAAGAGGTGGTGACCTTCTTCAACGTTGATTAAATAATAATAAAAAAAACGCTGACCTCTTCCTATCAATCAACACTAATCAACACTAGATTCGAATACCTCCTGATCTAGGGAACCATTACCAATTTCAGCAATGCATAAAACCAATACAATTTTTTTTTACTATCTTTTATGAAAACTTTAAACATGCGTACCATAATCGATGGTTCTCGAAATTCTTCGACTGTTGGCGATCCTCCTCGCTCCCACCTGCTAATCGATGACACCTCATTGATACCTCCTAGCCAACGCTAGGGGTACTCTTCTTCCCCCTGAGCTCCCCTGAGCCGCAAAGGGGCCACACCGAAAAACCAGAGAATAAGCTAGCTCCCAACTCGCCTCGCAAGGTCGATCTACTACTCCTATCCAAAATGGGAATACCAACTCCCACAAGAAAAATCAGTCAAGTAAAATCCCACCAGCATAACCTTACGCTGTCAAAAAGTTCTCATATTCCTCCTCCACCATTCCTTTTATAGATTTTTCTTAGTGATTAGCTGCCAAACCCTCATTATATTCCTTTTATTAAATTTCATTAGGATAAACCTCCCTCGTACGCATGTCACCCAATCCCTCAGTTGCACCAAAAAATAATTAATTAATTAATTTAAAAGGCCAATTCCTTCACCCACCTAAAAGCGTTCCTAAAAACGCTCCTCGATGTCTCTTATATTCCCTTACATTTCTTTGATTGATGCCTTTCTTAAAGCCTAGTTGAGTTCACCATTAGAAGTTCCAAAGACTAGATTCCCTACTATGTTCCACATTCCCCTTTTTCTTTAAGTTTCCCATTTTTATTTAAGTTCAGAATTAGCAAGTCTACACATAAACAACAATTTACTTTTTTAATAATTTAACACTGCATTAAAATTTTACTTTAATTATTAATGTTTGAATTTTTTTTATTCCCCCTTTCTTAAATGTCCATTTAGTTTTTTTTTATCGCATGTTCTACTTAGACCTAGGTTTTAAATTCACTAGGCTTGGCAACAACTTTTAAGAGAAAATTATAATTATTTATCTTTACTCATGCAACATTCATTTTAAGGTTAACCAAGTGCTAAGGAGACATAGTTTTCTAGGTACTAAGTTCTTTAACTCACCAATGTTAACAAAAAACGTGATGTGTCGTTCAGGATGCACTACATGTTCCAAGGGTGCCACTCTCTTTCTTTCCTATTTTATTTATGCGGCGTGCCTTTCAAGACGCACTACATGCTCCAAGGGTGCCACTCACCTTTTGACTAATTTTGGTAGACGTCAAACCCCTGGAGTCAAAAATTCGTCAGGTGACCTTGTGGTAGACTAAGGGCCTCCAAGGAATGAGGACTTTGCCTCATTGCACGCCCCTTATAATCATCGTGAGTGACTATCACAATCTTCCCTCACGACGTTGTGGATTTCCCGAACTAGGTAATCGTTAACCTACAGCTTGAGCCACGATGGGAGTGCTAGTAGGATATGGCAAGGTTGTTGCCACACCTCTCCCTCATTATCTCCAATTGCTGTGGATGACCCCTTTACTCTAAATGTGAGTCTGATTAGCAACCTATCGTCAGCCTGCATCCAACAATAAACATGTCATCGATCCTTAAACAACATCATAATATATCAATCATATGTCACATATGCAATAACAGACATACCCAAACCTTTAAAATTTCAGTCCCTAACTTGATCCGTAGTTCAAGGAGGTCCATCGATGCCATCAACATCCTCAATCTGTCAAGAGTCCGGCAAACTTAGGAGAAACTAGTAAATGACACCTATCTATACATAATAACATAACATAACATCATAAATCACAATCTCATCATCATAATCCATAAGCGAAGAACTCACTCATATAATGAACCAGATGACTTTCATGCAAGTGTCTTCAAATAATAAGACAATAGAAGTTCCCACAAGTGTGGGATGAATACATACATTGCCTCTTGTTTAAACTTCATCTGAAGTTTCACAGTATACAAGTGTAGAAATAAAGTGTCTAACAATATCTAAATGTCTAGCTATCAAACAAAAATGGAAATTGTTGACGCATATCATATGCGTAGGATCACTGAACTAAAGTCACACACAGATACAAGATAAACATTGTGCATATGCCTCAAATAATGAGGAATGGTCAACCGTTAGGTCCTTCACAAATTGTCATGCAATGAGCATTGACAAACCCTTTTGTCGATCTTGTGTTTCTTCCAACCCTTTTTCTTATCGTTTGTACTTGTTCTTCAATTTCTTGGATCTCTTCTGGTCCCACGAGGACCTCTTCCTCAATTCTATCCCAACTCAAAGGAGTCTGACACAGTCGCCCATAGTGAAACTAAACGGTGCCATCTAACTGGTACCATGTTGGTTGTTGTCGCATGCAAACTCAACTAGTGGAAAGAACTATTCCCAACGTTTTTGTTGGTCCAACACACACATATGCAACACAATCTTCCAATTTGGTGTGTTCCTTCAGTCAATTGGTCTATCTAAAGGACATACTGTAGTAAATTTCATTGGTGGTCCCGAGGCCTATTGGGAAACTCGTCTAAAACATCATGTAAACACAAACTCCCTCATCGCATATGATTCTTTTGGTACATGCGACAGTCTCAACATCTTGTTGATATAAACTATAGCCATGCCTGGTGCCTGATGCATCGTACACACAGGGACAAAGGTGTGCACTCTTCATCAGAGTGTAAACGATCACGAAAATCTAGTCATGCCTCCTTGCCGTTAACAACAATCCCAACAATAAAGTCCCTTGAAATGACCTCCCATTTTCATTTCAGAAAAGCGTGTGGTTGTAGTAATCCTATCAAATGTCTACATTCATCCTTCACTCACTGACGTTCTAGACATCTCGCCACATAGTTGACTAAGTTCACCTTCATTCCATTCTAGAAGAATAAGGGGTTAAGGTCTTCCCTCTTATTTGTGACTCCAGTATGAGCCATGTACACTTCTCTATGGGCTTCATCGAATACCAAAATTCTCATTTCATAATTGGGAGGTACATAAATCTGGCTGTTCTGTCTCACTAATATGCTGTTGTCCAAGGTAAGTCCTTCAAATTTTGGTACCAACATGGTGTCTAGCCCGAAAATTCATTAACCTCTTTATACCACTCATCGTCGCGTTGTAGTTAGAGTATTTTCAAGTATATTCGTTTGGAGAGGTATCACCAAAAATATGCGTGGTCCCTGACTCAAGACATTTGTCACTCTATTCTTTGTTCCTTTTATGTAGATAATCTCAAATCATACTCACTAACCCATTCTGACCAACACCTTGATGTGCATTCGAATCACCTTGAATAAAATGTGTTGCAAACAACAATTGTCCTTTTTTATTTCAAAATTCCTCCCACTAGGAAATGTCTCCACACTCTTAGAGCATACACAGAGACAATTAATTCCCAATCATGTGTTGTGTAGTTCTCATCATGCCTTCTTATCTTCCTTGAGGTGTAAGCGATCACTTAACCATCTTGCACAAAGAATCTGCCTAAGCCTTCCTTGGATGCATCGGTGCACACCAAGAAGTCCTCATCCATGTCTGGGACTTTTAGTATCGGCGTTGTCGTCGACAACTACTTGAGCCTTTGGAATTATTCCACGCATTTCTCGGTCCACATAAACTTCTTGTTCTTCTTATCCAATTTTTTAATCAAATTGTTGTCTTCGAAAAACCATCGACAATCCATTTATAATACACATGTTAACTCATGAAGTTATGTACTTCTAGCACATTCGTCGACGCAGGCCATTCCGTAACAGCCTATACCTTCGTTGGATCCACTACGATACCTTCATCGGAGGTAACATGCCCTAGGTAATGGGTTCTTGATAGGTAAAAAGAGCATTTCAATAATTTCCTGTATAATTCGTTCTCTCTTAAACACAATAGTACCAAGCGCAAAAGTTCATCAATGAATACTTGAACAAACTTGTCCAAGTATTTGTGGAACACCCCTTTTATCAAGCTCAAGATTACCCACGGGGAATTTGTCCATCCCCATGGACAACGATACACTCATAGTGTTTGAACCGCATTTTGAAAGTGGTCTTAGGAATATCTTCCTCCTTGATCCACAACTGGTGATACCTTGATCTCAAGTCGATCATTGAAAACATCGTCATGCCCTTCATCTGATCAACAGATCATCTATCCTAGGCAACAAATATTGGTTCTTGATTGTTTCCTTATTCAATTGGCAGTAGTCAAGGCAGAGTCTCCACAACCCATCCTTCTTCCGTATGAAAATAAATGGCGCACCCAATAGTGACACACTTGGACGTATAAGTCCTAGGTCCAACAACTCTTTAGCTGCATTTTCAACTCCTATAACTGAGGGGTCGACATAAGATAAGGTTTTATTTCTATCGGTTTTGTTACAGGTTTTGGGTCGATGGTAACATCCATATTTCCTTCAGTGGAAAACCCAGTAACTCTTTTGGGAATACGTCTGTAAACTCTCGTACTACCAGAAGGTCTTCTAATCCTTCTACCAAGTCCTTGTCATTCAGCACTAGGAGCGCATATAGATTTCATCCCTTGCAAATACTCCTGTGTAACTTGTAGGGAAGGGATGAACCTCAAGGATACTACCTGTTTTCTTCCTACAGTAACTCATCTCTTTCCCTCATTATCGACCAAAGTCAACCATTTCGTCTTACAGTTGACTATCACCTCATGTGATTCCAAGTAGTCCATATGAACCATGTCGTCAAGATATTACACTATTCCCCAAGTTAAAGAGAGTTGATACCAATTCCTCCAACCATATGATTGGCACTCGAAGCCATATCTACGAATCGACACTTGTCCTTCTAAATTTTGTTACCTGAATTCATTTAGCGCAGTACTAGGAATAGAGCTCTATATAGCACCGAGATCTAACAAATATTAAATTTTGGTTGGCGATGGTAACCTACGCCTTGAGCACAATGTTATGGCACTAGGCCTGACAATTAGTCACCGCGATTAAGAATCTCGTGGGTTTGTCCCATCTCCCCAATGGTAGTGGGTCCTGTTGCCCCGTCCTCTCTAGCCTTTTAAAATGAAAAATCTTGCTGGTAAGGTGGCATCTCCAAAAGTCCATCATGCGTCTCTGGTCCTATACTCCTAGTCCCTAGGTAGAAGTTGTTAGCCTACCAACGTATGATCCAGGTATGTTCTTTTGACAAACCTAACTGTGGTTTTTGGCGGCAATCCCCTGTAGGGTGTCTTCTACTGAGGAACCCATCATCTAGTGTCGTGAACAAGGGTTCCAGAGATGTATCTTGATATAGAGATGTCTTTTTTGGTTGGCTTCTGATGTTGTTGTGCACCAGATGTCGTCAGTCCAGACGGTCTTGTAGGAGTCTTTCGCTGACTCTCATGGTCATGTATTTCTCAACTATGAGGCCGAATGGACTGCATCCTGCAATGTTCGAGGAATTAAGATCCTCAGCTTCACATGAAAGATGGATTTAAGTCTCAACATGAACTTTTTGACCTCCATCTTCTCTGCGTTATGATGCAGGGCATACTAAAGTAGCTCCATAAATATGGTCGAATAATCTGACACCATACGACCACCCTGTCATAGGGTGTTGAAATCATCGATCTGACGCTCAATGAATTCCCCTGAAAATAACTTTTTCTTGAACCATTCCTTAAACGTTCCCATAACATAAATTTGATGACCATGTTTAACTAAGGTAGGAGTGTCATCCACCATAGAAGAGTGCTCCCCTTTAGTTGAAGACTGCTTACGCGGACCTTTGTGTTGGAGGTCGTAACCGTGAAGCAAGAAGCACATCACCTTGATCTCCAGTCATGCCTCGACGACTGAGTCGTTCATGGCACTCATGAACTTGGGAACTTAATCTTCTATAGTTTTCCGTGAATGTGACTAGTACTGGCGAGGGTGCGTTGTGGACGCTCAAGGGTACATGCACCCTGGGCTTCTCTCAGAACAGACGGTTAGTCAAGGCCTTTGACATTTCCCTAGAAGGACCTTGTTAAACCACCCACATCACTTGCAGTAATAGGATCCCACCTAAGGACTTATTTCTCCCCTTGGGGTTAGACTCCTAGGGCATGGGTGTTGTTGGAGGCGTCACACCTCTATCCCCAACACCATGTTGTCAATCTCTACGGCATCCTCTAATTGTGATTACCGCAAGAACAAGTTAAAATTTTGTTTAGCGTTAAGTAATATTCAGGGGTTTAATTTAGTGGAAGGAATGGCTATCCACAGTCCCATGGTTGAACTTGCTCTGATACCATATGTAATGACCCCACCGTTATGATAACCAAGTGACGTACATCAGGGAATTTTATTTTTTTTAAGTTGTTTTAGAAATTTAAAAAAATCATAAAATACAGTCAACATCATCGACACATCAATCACATAAATAACGACACAATAATAACGCATCGATAATCGAATACAACACCGTGCTGACAACTCGTCACTGTGAACCATGACACACACATCAATGTATCAACATATTAATTAACATCAACCTAATACCGTTGCATTCACCATTTATAATGATGCATAGTAGTATAAATATTAAACATTCAACGCATCTCATAAGGACTATCATCATATACCACTAAGGAAACATAATATAACATAATGACTCATAAGGATCAAGATATTCATAAGAACACATAATATACTACCCTCTCATCCTACCCTACATGGTTAGGACCTCTAGGACACATAGCCAATGCTCAATCCCAGGTTCCAATTGATTTCAACCATTTAAGGTCTCAACGCTAGTGATTGTTCTAAGGAACAAGGAGGTGTCTACTCCCACCCGAATAATCCAGTCCAGGCTGACTAAGCTAAATAACACCTTCAACAATCATCGAGGCTCAATGACATTCTAATAAACAACTCATGTAACAAAAAATTTCATGACACAAGATATCTGAATTACTACATCCATATAGCAATGACATAAGTCGAGGCGCAGTGATCTATTTATTAATTTTTTTAGGTGCAACAAAATCTACTTACATCCAAATATGCAATTAAATCAATCATCTACTTACAATAATCAATATCATAATCAAGGTAAGCACATGGTCTAGTTTCCGAATATCCACATTTCGCATGTCGAATCAATGCGCACGATTAATCATTCATACATTAACAGTGTGACAAACATTCCAAATATGAAGGTGTAACAATCCTATACTAACGTAATCATATCTCAACATATCTAAATGGCAAAACATACTCTAAGTATTGACACAATCATATCTCAACATATCTAATTGGCAAAACAGTGACCAATTCTAAATTAATCATGCATCATCAAAATCTATGGTGCAATGGAAACCGAGTCATTGATCTGTCAACATTAGAAATTTTATAGTGCAAGAATAATGGTTAAAAGAATGCATTTGAGTGTAATTTATTTTGCGCAAGGAGACAAGTCTATAAACCATTTAATTCATTATCCTTGTAAGGCGTGCGAGAGGTCTTAACAAAAACAAGTCATACATCATCAATTTTCTTTGTAGCCCAAGAGCTCCAAGGACTATTTGAAT
>ML831727.1:7777-18332 GCA_009831015.1 Picea engelmannii | reverse complement strand
TTGCATGCATGTGAAGCAACCGTATACTCTTCCTAAGTAGTGGATAAAGTGACTACGTTTTGAAGCTTTGAAATCCAACTAATAGGTCCTCCTGCAAGAGTAAATACATATCCTGAAGTGGATCTCCTTTTGTCCAAGTTACCTGCAATCTGTGAATCTACATAACTGCAAACTGAATCTCTGGAACCATCATAGGTTATAAATAATTGTTTGTGCCTCTAAGATATCGAAGCACCCATTTCATTGCTTCCCATTTCTCTTTTCCTGGATTTTCCATGTATCTATTGACAACACCAACTGCATGTGAAATATCTATTCTAGTACTCACCATTGCATACATCAAACTTCCCACTGCATTAGCATATGGTACACAAGACATATAATCCTTTTCTTTGTCATTACTAGGACATAAACCTCAAGAAAGATTGAAATGGGAAGCTAAAGGGCTCTGTATGGGTTTCACATTATTCATACCAAATCTCATAAGTATTTTCTCCACATACCTCTGTTGTGATAACCACAACTTACCATTTTTCCTGTCTCTGTGTATCTCCATGCCTAAGATTTGTTTTGTTGTTCCTAGATCCTTCATATCAAATGCCCTATCCAACTGAGCCTTTAAACTATTGATATCAACCATGCTTTTGATTTCCACAAGCATATCGTCAACATATAACACCAAAATAATGAACATGCCATTTTCCAACCTTTTAAGATAAACACAATGACCATATTCACTTCTTGTAAAATTTAGGGTCACCATAAAGGAATCAAACTTCTTGTACCATTGCCCAGGAGACTGTCTCAGGCCATACAATGACTTCTTGAGTTTGCATACAAACCTCTTATTGTGATCCTGAACAAACCCTTCTGGTTGTTCTATATATATATCCTCATCTAAATCTCCATGTAGAAATGTTGTTTTAACATCTAGCTGCTCTAACTAAAGATCAAGTAAAGCAACTAGTGCTAACAAAACACGAACTGGAACAAGCTTCACAACTAGTGAAAAGATCTCATGAAAATCAATACCTTCCTTTTGACAATACCCTTTTTCTACCACTGTTGCTTTATACCTTTCGACTTTATCATCAACACCCTTTTTCAGTTTGTAGACCCACTTGCAGCCGACAACCTTCCTGTCCTTTGGAAGTTCTACCAGGTCCCATGTTTTATTCCTCTCCAAGGAATCCATTTATTATTTCATAGCTTTCTTCCATTAAGCACTTTCAGATACCTTAATTGCTTCCTGAAAACAACTATGTTCTCCATCAATAGAGACTAAAGCCACAGATGAAACATAATCGTCATACCTTGTAGGAGGATTCTTGACCCATGAAGATCTCCTCAGAGATGGTCGAGGCATATCCTCAGTTTCTTGGATATTTTATGCATCTTCATCTTCTTCTTTTGGAACTTCTTCATGGTCCTCCCTTTCTGAAGATGGTTGAGTTTCCAACTGAATTTGCTGAACTTGTAGTATCTGTTCTTGTCTCACTTCAACATCTACCAATTCTGATTTTAAGAGTGAGGATTCATCAAATACTACATCTCTGCTTATGATGATTTTGTGGGCAATAGGATCCCACAGTCTGTACCCCTTAAATCCACAACCATAACCACCAAAGACATATTTATTTGATCTAGGATCTAACTTAGAACGTTGATCTTTAGAAATAAGAGCATAAGAATCACAACCAAATATTCTCATATTTGAAAAATCACACGAATGACCTATCCATACCTCTTCGGGAATCTTACAATATATTGCAGTTGATGGTGACCGATTTATCAGATAGCATGCTACAAGAACTGCTTCTTCCCACAATTCATGTTGCATCTTTGCATTACTGAGCATGTTCCTTTCTCTCTCTAGAAGAGTCCTATTCATGCATTCAACAACACCATTCCGCTGAGGAGTATAAACTGTGGTCTTATGTCTTTCGATCCCATCTTCCTTGCAATAGTTCTCAAATTCCACAGATGTGAACTCACCTCCATTATCTATCCTTAAACACTTGATTTACATGTTAGTGTTCTTTTCAACCAAAGATCTGAATTGCTTAAAAGTATTAAATACATCAACTTTTCTTTTAAGTAAATAGATCCAAACCTTTCTAGAGTAATCATCTATAAATTTCACATAATATGACGATCCTCCAAAATAAACTGTAGGGGATGGTCCTCAAACATTTGAATGAATGTAATCAAGGATACCTTTTCTTATATGCCTTCTTGTTTGAAAATTATGTCTATACTATTTTCCAAAAACATAATACTTGCAAAAATTCATATTCAGAAACTTCAAACTTGGAAGTGACTTATGATCAACCAATACCTTAATCCCTTTCTTGCTCATATGACCCAAACGTTGATGCCATAAACGAACAGATTCACTTGCATCTTCAGATGCTACCACTGCTTGATTTACTTATGTCCTTCCTTCAAGTTGATAAAGGTTCCCTATCCTCTTTTCCTTCATGACTACTAAGATGCCTTTAGACACCTTCAGTACTCCACCTTGAGTTGTACACCTGTAACCAGCAAAATCTAGAACTCCCAAAGATATCAAGTTCTTTCTTAGTTCAGGTACATGTCTTACATCTGTTAATGTTCTTACAGAACCATCATGCATTTTAATCCAGACACTACCAACTCCAACAATTTGACAAGAAAAATGAGTTCCCATAAAAACAACACCATCATCAATAGATTGGTAAGTTGAGAACCAATTTCTATGAAGACACATGTGGTTGGACGCACCAGAATCTAACAAACAATGTTGATGTTGATGTGAAACATCACAAGTAGAAAATACCTCATCAACCATACCTGAAATGGAACCTGAACTTGTTTCAGCTACATTAGCTTCCTTCGATTCTTTTGTGGAGTCCTCCTTGGATGCATTCTGTCTTTTCCAACAATCCTTCTTGATATGGCCAGATTTGCCACAGAACCAACATTTCTTCTTACTCTTCTTTCCCTTTGACTTAGACCTTCATGTACCCCTCTAATTTTTCCCTCTTTCTGTAGATCGATCTCTGACCACCATTGCTTCTGCTGTTGAGGTTTCATTATTGGATCTTTTCCTCATTTCCTCACACTACAGAGCTCCCACAACATTATCATAATAAATTGCATTTTTTGTGTTAAACCACATAGTTGTGACCAGATGATCCCAAGACTTAGGAAACAAACACAATAGCATAATTTCCTTGTCCTCATCTTCAAAATTTACTTCCATAGAATTTAATTGACAAATCAGAGTATTGAAGACATTCAAGTGATCAACAATTTTCGTACCTTCTTTCATCCACAAGTTGTACAAATGCCTCTTTAAGAAGATTATGTTTGAAAAGTTATTTTTCATATATAGACTCTCCAATTTGGTCCACAAACCTCCTGTTGTCGTCTCTTCATCGATGTTAAACAATACCTCATCTTCCAGATACATGAAAATATTACTGAGGGCTCTTGCATCCAGATCCTCCCAGTCCTCATCTGTCAAGCTTACCGGTTTCTTTGACCTTCCAGCCAAGGCCTTTTGCAATCCTTATTGCACAATAAAATCTCGCATCATGAGCTTCCATAGCGCAAAGCTATTCTTACCACTGAAATTTTCCACCTCAAACTTGGAACTCTACACTTTCACCATTAGCAGAAACAACTCCAAAACCACTGCTTATAAAACTGAACCTTTTTATAGTGGAGGAATTTTATTATATTTAAGGTTAAATCGCAAACAAATATAAACTTTAATTAATTTTTTTTTTTTTAATTTATTAAAAAACCTTTTATTAAAAAACTATAACCCCTTCCACCCTTTTACCTTTTATTATAAAAAAAAGGCACCTTCTAAAAACGCTTACCTCCATTATTTAATAATGGATTCTCCATAATAAGACAAGGGTTATAAGTCACGACCATGTCTTATGAATAAGACAAAAAACCTTTAATTTTTTTGGATCAACCTTCATACTATTACCAAAAGCCTTTTTTTTTGTTGATTGTCGTACATATCACCTGTGATGATAAGGAATCGTCGCACTTTGTTAATGGGTAGCCTGCAATGATTTGCATGAAAATTGTTGCACCTTGTCAAACTATAGCATGCGACGATGTTGCACTGTGTATAAATATATTCCCGCGACGATGTAATAAAATCCGTCTTCGGTTGATCCACTTCACTCGGCTCGATTAACCTTCTCTTCGATCCAGCGACCATATTCTCTTCTCTTTCACTCTCTTCTCCTTCAACTCTGAGCTCTAATAGCACTTGTTAGGCAGTGGAAGCAAAACATAGCATTAACTAGAGCATAAACAAGAAAGATCAAACACACATTAAACCAAGCACAACAATCCCACAAATTGACACAGTGCTTTATGTGGAAACCTAATGAAGGAAAAAAACATGGGCAATGATTATCGATCTTCTTATTATTCAAGGGAGAATTACAATAGCCTTCATAGGCATACAATCATACTCTCCTCACACACACTTTGCTCTCTAGCTCACATTGTACTCCACCTCTATGGGTATGCTCACATATATAACATCTATCACTCAATTATACAAACCGATCATGAATAGATCACATAGTTACGCGAGCAATTCATAAATAGATTGCATGCATGCGCATGTGCATGTGCATGTGACCACATGAGGAAATTCGTTGGCATGTTTCCAACAGGGAGGAACTGTATGTTTTGGAATCGGTCTGGAGGGAGACTTTGAAGGGAAGTATGTGTTGGAATCATTCTGGAGGGAGCCTTTGAAGGGAAGGTTAACACCGTAGGAAAATGGGAGAGCAGAAATGACACGTGGATTAACATTGGGGAATTGGGAATAAGCCTTCATCAAACATTCCCACACTGCCTTCCTAGCAGGGGTGGTGGTGTCCAAAGGTGCCAACTTCTTCACTCCTCCGCAACAACCAGGGACTGGTTTCCCCTTCCCAGATGTTAGATATCAAACACATTGACTCATATCCAAAGTGATCACCCCACAACTTAGTTCAACAGATTCTTCCTTCATCACCATCATCTCCATAGACACCAGAACAATGGAAAATACTCCAACCAGCAGCAAAGCCTTATTCTTGCTGGTAACTCCCATCATGAGCCTATCTCATCTCTAAAATACTCTTTGGAGGATAAGTAGTTGCTTGTTCGCAGAGCTTCCTCTAACAAAAGAAAGTTTGGCGTCGATTTTGCCACCGCCATATGTTGCTTCTTACCCTGGCCCTTGAAAATTTCTAAAAGACATGAAACAAGCTGCAGTCACCCATTCTTAATATTAGAGACACAATAAAAAAAATGTAATTGAAACTTTCAAAAACCGAAGTAGTAGATAGCGAATGAATGGATGAATTACCTTGTAGTCTATAAAGGCAACCTAGAAGCTGGAAATGGATGGTAATATGGATGTTTGGGCATGAGATTTGGTGCTTACTATCCCATGCCTCTTCGATGTACTGCACAATAATCATCAATTCGCAAACAGGCAGGCTTTGCATTGTGGAAGAGCACCATAATCTTCTTGTGAATAGGGTTTGACTTCCATAGTAGCTGGCTCTTTTTTTTAATATCTTCTTTGATGAACTCGTAATCGATTGTTTTGGAGCAAGTGTTGTTCGAACCCGCTCCAAAAACCCACGCCACAAAGGGACTGAGAGTCACACCTAACAACTTCACTTTCCCCTCTCATCACCAAACCTCCATAGTTAATGCTCTCTGGTTGAATCACTCTGAAATGTTCTTTTCAATGTAGTGTGAAAACATAGTGTTTTTAAAATAGGCTTGGGAACAAAGGGGAGGCGGTGGTTTGGAGGGATGGTGTTTAAATTTTGAATTTCAAACTCAAACATACCAATGTACCATCCCTTCTCATTTATGATTTAAACTAGTGTGCCAACTCAGTCATCCCTCGAAAGGAGAAGGTAGAAGACAGTGTAAGAGGAAACCGAAACCAAAACTAAAATAGGTCGTTGAACTAAGCACGAATGTCGAGGGTGGTGGCAGGATGGTCACAATCCATGGTAGCATGGATGGGCATTCGGCTGACAGAGTCTTAAAGAATCTGCAACAGGCTGGATATTGCTTTCCTTCATTATTAAGCCTTCACAAATAACTTCTAAAGCTCCCCATGTGGCACTTAACATTTTTTTAAAGATATTTAATTGGTTTTAATAATATACAAATCATTTTCAAACTAAGAGGAGGTATAGCGTTTTATTTTCAAACTAGTTGTAGTATTCATTCACATCACATGCATCTTTCGTCTTGAGATATTTTTGCAATTTTATCGCCAACTTAAAAGTCATTTGATAGTTAAATCAATTATCATTGTGTGGTATAGTTTGTGTAATGATAATGACAAATGGAATATCCATAATGGTACAACAATTGAATTGTTTGAAGCATCATTGTATAGTGTCTTACCTATATTTACCTCTTTAGGAAAGCGCATAGTGTATATAGTGAAGGGTGGAAAAAAGCATGTTCTCTAATGTTTGAGATAGAGAGTTCCATGGATTCATAAGAAATCAATAAACAACAACATTTTTATTAGACAAGAATACTAATAACAATATTTCAATAGTTCAAGAAAAAAGGTAATGGCCCATGGAATGGTATTCGTGGAAGCAATTGTTCCTTTGGGGTGGATTCTCTTGAAAGGTTAATAACTTAATTGGATTTTTATTATGATTTTTTCTAGTTGGTTGGATTGTTTTCATCATTTTCATGTCTTCTTTTCCTTCATCATTGAAGATATTTTCTTAAAGGTGTACACTTGTCCCAACGAAAACACTACCCTATGAACACTCCCCTAGATCATTTGCGTAACACATATCTCTTGTTTAGATTCTCCATCACTTGCAAAATTTGATTTAATTTGGATGGTATTTCCATGGCATTTTCCTTGTATTTGGGGATCGACTTGAATTCAAGGAATGATAATCTACATTTTCCTAAAACCTTACTTATTAAACTCTCTTATGAATAGGGTCAAATGGCATACAGTTGGTGAAAGAAGAGGCAAGCAATTATAAAGAGAACACTAGGCACTGCCTGTACAATCCCATCTCCACCTTAACACTACTAGTTCTAGTAGTTAACAAGCATAGTTCAATATCCACCTATTATGTACATAATGACAATGAAGCTTAACAATGAGACATAGATGGAAACCTTTTCCCTAATTTCCAACTTCTTGAACTCCATGGTAGAGTGTTTTTGGGTTTCTCTAAGTTGTGTCTATGAAATCAGCCTCGATCTCGTGACCTTATGTTTTTCTCCTCCCTTTTCTCAAACTCCATTGCAAAACATTTTTCTGAACTCTTGTTTAAATAACCTCAATCTCACAATCTTGTTGCATGGAAATATTAGCAACTACTAATGAGGAGATGCTATGAGGAACTAGAAACAATAAATAATGATAAAACATCATCTTGCAATAGGATCACATGAAGAGATATTGATCATAGAATTGTGAATTTCAACATTGTTCAAAGTTTGGTCTTCAAGCAACCTAATGTCTTATGTACAAATAAAATGATCACAATGCCTATTTGAACATACCTTCATACCAAATTTAGATGGACATAGACAAAACTAATTAATAGCTTATATCTATGAGCATGATAAAAATAGATGTGGACATGAAAATTATACAACTATATACAATGAAAATCCTTCTTGTTTGGCAAGGAAGGTTATCATGTAATAATGTCCTAAATGTCTACATAATACAATGACAATGGCACATACATAGGTAGAACTAAATTCTTTAGGGTACATAGATAAGTCAACAAATCATGAATAGACCATTTACCTCATCAACAATCAATTCATTAATCCAAAACCTGTCACAATGTGGGATTTGAACCTCAATGGGGAGGATAACAATTTTTCCTCATAACCACTAGAGCTACACCCAATTGACCCCCTATCCCCACACACAAGTGGTGATGTGGAATTATCATGGTAATTTCTTGAAATACTTTGAAAAGAAATGATGACATTTAATTGAGAAGAAAAACACCACTTTTGACCACCCTTACAAAAGAGAACTATATAGGGTTATCCTAGGTAGTCATATTTTATTTTTACTTTTTCTTCAATTTTTACATAAATATATGTGGAACACATAAATTTGGCCAAAAATGATATGCATAAAAAACTCTCAAAAGAAATGAATCTGTAAATTCATAAAATTTGGAAAGTAGTTTAATACCAAAAATATTGTGCTTGCATGTCTTTGCATGCTTTATTCCACTCCTAGTATTCTAAAAAGATATATTTCATGTCAATTTAGCTCACCATTAAGCATTAACTTCTCAACATTATCCCTCTTAATGCTTAATGGTCCCAAGTGCTTGTTTTTGTAATGAGACAAATCTATCTCTTTGAAATTTCCTTTGTAAAGATATCAACTCTCTAATGCAGTGATGATGAATCTCTATATGTTTCATTCGTGCATGAAGAACAAGGTTCCTATCTATTTGAAATATATTGGTGTTACCATAGAGTATAACAATGGGAGAATTGAATTGTTGTTGCAAATATTTCAAAACTCTTCACAACAAAAGTGCTTAACAACATGTTGATGTTGTTACTATCTATTCTACCTCTATTGTAAAAATAAATTGTCTATTGCTTCAAATTCCATGCCTAAATGTCATTGTCAATATTGAAACAAAACCCTGAAATCTACTTTGATCATCTACTAAATTAATGCAATCTAAATTTTACAATCCAACAATTTAAATTTGACAATCCAACTAATTACAAATTATTTATTGTTTTGTAATGAATGTCATCTTCCACTATGCCTTTGATATACCAAAGTATTGAGTCAACAACACTTTTTGTACTATATCACCCATCAAATCATGTGACACGATCCAACCAAGGTATGAAACTTTCACAACATGATAATCATCAAGTCTTGGTAACCTGTCGAATCAACATTACCTAGGCACCAATTCAATACTAGAAACAGAGGTGTTAGATGGAGGAGCAGGAGCCAGATAAGATGAAGCGGATGATGTGCTTGCAGAAGCACATGACAACCCAGAGCCAGAACTGTTGTACCTCGAGTTAAATCGACTAACAGAATTGGGGAAAACAGGTTTTGTGAGGTCCGACAACGTCACAGAATGAGATGAAAGCATGAGAGTGACTATAGACATTGGTGGACGAACTGATGAGTCTGTCTTTGTACACAAAATACCAATCTGTATGAATCTTAACGCTTGCTCTTCATCACAACTTTCAATTCTTGCGAGTGGATCAATAATGTCAACGCTATTTCCTTGTTCGTATGATCTCCATGCCTGCATAATCACAACGGGTAGTCATTTTGATTACATAAATACATGATGGATAAACCCACCTTAATTTAATTTTTTGTATAGAAGTACATAAGTCAATGGATACAGAATTCATATCGCAGTGAAATCTCTGATCTCATATTTTGTTAACCGTACATAAATGAAGTAATAACATAGTCGTATATATGCTCTGAAGGAAATACAACAAAAACAATGTCTCACCCATCGTAAAAGAGTCTGCATTTCAGGTGACAAATTATAATCCATGTTCTTCCTTCCTACAACAAGCTCCATGAGAAGGACGCCAAAGCTATAGACATCGGCTTTTGCTGATAATTGGCCATGCATAGCATACTTTAGTGCCATATACCCACTACATATCCGCATTACAAGACGAGAGCTTATATATAGTAAGGAAAAATTTAAGAATTGGGTAATGATAAAGTGAAAGTCATTTGCAAAGGAAACTGTACTGCTAGATTGTAAAAATTAAAAGATTAACTGAGACCATAATTTTGTAAAAACCAAGATGCGTAAAATTCAACAATAATATTTTCAATCATCTTGAAATGAAATCATCATAGATTTATGTATCCTTCATGGCTAATAGCTCTTCACAGTGTTCGGAAGTGATGATTTTATTGAAATCTTATTGAGTGCCAACCACTTTGGTCAGCATGCTGACGTAACTCTCATCTTCAGAAAAAAGTTTGGCCAAGCCGAAATCTTCTATCTTAGGATTCAACTTCTCGTCCAAACAAAATATTGTCAGCTTTAATATCCCAATGAATAATCCTGGGTTGAGAATCCTTGTGAAGATAAAGAAGCCCACAAGCCACTCCTAGTACAATGTTGTAATTCTTCTACCAATCAAGTTGTTTGTGTTTGATTGGATCTGTATACATGCAGGACACTAATTAATTATCATGACCGAAATAAATGGGTTGAAACATTAATACTTTTTATCTGCATACATCATAAAATGGAAGTGACTCACCGAATAGGATTTTATCGAGGCTGCTATTCGGTAGGTACTCATAGACAAGCATCTTTTCTGATCCCTCTGCACAACATCCAAGTAGTTTCACAAGATTTCGATGGTGTATTTTGGTGACATTGAGTTCAGTCAGAAATTCTTTCATTCCTTGCTTAGAATTTGAAAAGATTAAGCAGAGATAGAATTGATGCAACACACTACACTATTGATGTGTATTCTATTA
>ML831726.1:178717-196212 GCA_009831015.1 Picea engelmannii | reverse complement strand
TCTTTCTTCAAGGGTTGACATCAATGACAACCAACCTTAATCAACACATTTGATGTTGATGAATATATGAATTTCAAAGTGTTTGAATTCCAAAGTGTATGATTTTATGTGCATTAATCTCTTGATTTGTTTCTAAAGTGATTATAAATACTCACATTACGCATTAAGGAATAACTTATGGTGGAAAATATTGCTAAGTGATAAATTCATAAGCAATTAATGGTTCTCAAGTAGCATTGCTTGCTAATAAACCATGTATATCTACATCATCAATAGATCATTCTTTCTGAATTATTTGCATGAATGTTGTGGATATCCATATTCGAACTCACAACCAACAATATGGACTACCTCTTGAATTATCTCCATCTAAATCCAATGACAATCCGCACTCAAATAGTGACCACTTGAAAATATTGTGACCTTAAAAATGACATATTACAATAATTTATTATAGAAATAAATTTTCTCATTTATCTTCTACATAATTGTAAATCTCTTAGCAATTTCATCTCAATGTTATTTTCTAGGGAACACACATTATTCCCATATTTATATGCATGACATATATAAAATCATTTGATTTATGTGCAACCCTTCATAAATGCCAAAAAGACTAGTCAAGGACTCATTAATGCACATGTTTGTTTAGATTGTGTAGTGGGTACATATGTAAATTTTGTTAAACCAATAAATTATTAATAACATTTATTTAGTCTTCCATGATGTCCACTAAACTTATTGATTTTGATAAATAGAACGAGAGATTTCACATGGAAACTAGATCTTAGAATGGGTATCATTTTCCACCTACAAAAAAAGGTTTTGAGGTTACATTTCATGACACACTATAGAAAGTAATTCCATCCTACCAAAAATTTTCCAGGGAGACTTGAAACCATTATTATTTTCCCTTCACTATCTATGATAGTTTATTTCACATTCCTACCCAAATTTTGGGTTAGAGCACACAAGGAGACAAAGGACCCTCCCAAACCCAATCCTATAAACCTGTTGATGCCATGCAATTCCTTTCCAAGTTAAAGAAAGACGTCAGGATATCGGGGTTTCTGAATTGGGGTATCAGAAGTCTTGAGGATAGGAGATTGGGTCACTTCATAGTGAAAATCTCGATTCTGATCTGGACCGTCCATCTGTTGAGATTTGTGGTGGGGATCAAGAACCCGTCGGTATTTCGGCTACCGGGGTTTTGAGTTGACAGAGAAATTGTGACATCAGGGAATCGCAAGTCGCAAAATCTCAAGACTGAATCAAGACCGTCCATCAGTTGAGACACGTGGCAACGATCAAGAACCCGTCGACATTTTTCATGTTAGGATTTCGGGGTTCAAGAGGACAGGAGGATATCGACGTTTGATTTCGCGAAATTGTGAAATGATCGAGGACCATCTATCATAGGAGGATGCATGGTGGAAATCTGAGAATTCGGGAAAAATCCTGATAGGAGAGTCCATCGGCATTTCGGGATTCAGTGTTTCACAAATCCTAAAGACAGGAAGTACGCACATTTCGAAACTGCGAAGTCCGAAACCCTGACAGGGTGGAAAGCTCCATTGTGGGGCCAACTGACGTCACTTCGTCATATCAGAGGATCGGAAATTGGAACTTCGGAAGTTCCAAGGGAAAGAAACCATAGGCATTTCGGTGTTTCAAAACCCAAAATCACAAAACAACGAGGACCGTCCATATCGAGGGGACGTGTGGCAACAATCTAGGTTTTCAAAGAAAAAAATCCCGAAAGGGAAACCATTTCGGGAAATCGGGATTCGGAGGATCAGGAATCCTAAGGACAAAGGGTCCATGCGTTTCGGCATTTGAAAGCCCAAAATCGCAAAAGACATAGGACTGCGGTCATATGGAATAGTGGTCACATGGACCAGAAGGTAGCCATGGGGACTAAACGCTGTTGAAGCGTTTCAAAAATTTGGGATATCGGAGATCAGGGGATCGAGAAGACTGAGGTTCTCAACAACGGGAATCGCGAAACCCCGAAACCCTAAATTTTTGTCGGGGAGAGATCAGGTATGCACAGAAGACATGACAGGGGAAAATGAAGGACCTGTGAATCAGATTTTTAACAGAGATTCTAGTGAGGAATCGAAAGAGCCACTTTGGCTCGAAGGTGAAATTAGAACGATCCATTAAGACGGGGAGGTCAACGAAGATACTGTGGTCGAGGCAGAGAGGCACAGTGGGCATCAATACCATACCATACCATTGCCAATGCATAACATACAAGGCAATGACAAGGAAATTCATACCATTGCCATTTCCATTTCCATTGCCAATGCATACCATACCATAGCATACCATACTATTTCCAATTAATACCATACTATTGTCATTTCCATTGCCAATGCCAATGCATACCATGCCATACCATACCATACCATACCATATCATTGCCAATCCATTCCATACAATGGCAAGGCAATGCATACCATTTCCATTACCAATGCATACCATTTCCATTTCCAATGCATACCATTGCCAATGCATACCATACCATACCATTTCCAATGCATACCATACAAGGAAATGGCAAGAAAATGCATACTATACCAATGCATACCATTTCCATTTTCATTGCCAATGCATACCATACCATAGAATACCATTGCCAATGCATACCATACCATACCATACCATACCATTTCCAGTGCATACCATACAATGGCAATGAAATGCATACCATTTCCATTGCCATTGCCAATGCATACCATACCATACCATATCGTTGCCAATGTATACCATACAAGACAATGACAAGAAAATGCATACCATTTTCATTGCCAATGCATACCATTGCCATTTCTATTGAGATGAAATTGTTAAGAGATCCATTTCAGAGTATCTCATTAAATGGAGGAAACTACCGGCTGAAGATTCCACTTGGGAAGATGAGTCTTTTATACAGAAGCATCCATAGTTACTCAAGCATTGCAGACAACACTTATCTCAAGGGGAGGGGCATGTTAAGCCCTAATATTAGCTCATTACCCCTTAATTGGGGCATATTATATTAGTAATNTTATTTTATTTATGTCGGCTTTAGGCCATTAGTTGTAATTATATCTCCTAGTCTCATATATATACCAAGGAGACATTTTCATTTTGAATCATCTTGTACTTGAACATTGAAGTGGGGTAAAAGGAGGTTGCCCCCTCGAAGAGGCTTATTATCTGAAATTATCTCTTTTTCAAGGCATTGAGTACTTTTTCTGAGGTTTTTCTATGCTGTATTGATATTTGGTTCTTAACACAATAACCACTCCTGCAATAAATGTGGGAAAACATAGAAAAATACCTCATGCAAGTCGTTAAACACGTATTTGTAGAGATATTTGTGTTGTTTCAACTTAGTTTTTATGTTTTCCTTCTGTGCAAACTCAATTTCCTTCATTTTCAACCATCTTTCGATCTCCTCCTTTGTTGGATTCCATGGCTTGAACATTCCTTCTATACTTTCATCCTCCACGCGTTTCTTTAACATATCTCATCCACTCAATCCCTTGTAGTTATAGCTGGGAATAGAACCATTTGTTGGTTAGGTCTCTGACTTCTTACTTCTTCTTGGGTTGACCTAGGTTCTGATCTCATAGGTTTCCAACAAAACCCTCTAAAACTACCAACCCTCCTGGTAAACCAAAAGGAAATGTTGTGCACAAGGCACACAACGCAGTCTCACCCAAGATAGATTTATGGGTTACTGCAATACCCAGGTATTTGCAGTCTAGGAATGAGTGGGGATATGGGATTTTGTTCTTCCGATTTTATGCATTAACTTTTTTATTGATTCAAGTATTTCTAAGATTCATTCATATTTAGCCTTATGCATGCATGCTAATATATCTAGTTAACCATTCATGAATAAAATAATCATTGACAGAAATTAAACGTTCAAGAAACATCACACATAACACAAGTTTTACCATGGTTCACCCCCTCGTGGGGCTACATCCGCAAATATTTGGCTTCTCTGCTCTTTCATTTAATTTGCTGCAAAATTTGGCATTGCGTGCATTACATATTCAATCATACATTAATCATGATGGGGTTAAGGAACCTCTGTGAGGTGGAATAGATCACACCAAGCTCCTTAGCCTGTGACCTAACCCTCAAAATCTAGCTTATTCAACTCTTCTACAACCTTATCACAATCGACAGTTTCTCAAAAATCATAATAATCGTCATCAACTCACCAAAAAATATCAACAACCTCTAACCTAAACCTCCTAGGTTCTTATTTATATTATTTTACAGGCTTATAGTCGTTACAATCCTTATCAAAAAACCTAAACCCTATCATGGTTAGGCTTGCCTGCTTGCGTTCCATGTTGATTTTCCTCTTGCATGTTGCTTTTCCTTCTTCTTATACATGTTGCCTTCTTTCCATCTGTTGCACACGCTCCAAAATTAGGTCTTCCTTTCCAAAATTAGGTCTTTCCCAAAATAGCTTTTTCTCCAAAAATAGGCATATGCCTAGAATAACCTTCCTTCTCAAAATAGGCATGCGCCCAACACTACATCACAGTTCCCTAATGTGCAACCCCAATTCAATCCCATGTAGCCACAATATAACAATGCACAACTACAATATAATATTACATAGTATAATTAGATACCCCAATACAATGCATCGTGCAGAGATAGAGGTGGATTCAGAGGTGGAGGCTGGGGAAGAGGAGGATTTGGACGAGGCAGAGGGACAATAGTATGCCATAATTGTCAACAACCAGGACACTATGCAAGAGAATTCCCACTTCCACCTATGACATGCATGTATTTTCGCACAATAGACCATGATACAAAAGACTGCCCAACATTATTGGGAAAAATAAAGGAAAAAAGGAACCAAAACAATCAGATTGTCTAGTGGATTTCTACAGAAGCTGGGGATGATGGGAATAATATTAACATAGTGACTCAAAGAGGAGCTAAGATGGGAGCTGATGTAGTAAAACATGATCCATCTCAAAACCAACGGGTAAAGAAGAACATTGCACCACATAAGAATTTTGATGCGCAAAAAGAAAAGGAGTTGTTTAAGGAGGTGGACATGAGATTCTAGAGGAGAACATTGCGTCAACATCAAATATAAAACAATCCTATGAATGACTAATGTATGATATGACTCCTTCAATGGATAATACCAACAAAGGACAACCATCATAACAAGTAAGTACCCTAAATACTTTTCTGCAGTCATGTTTTAAACTATTGAATGATCCATCATCTATTAAGGTCTTACAAAACTTGTTGGAGAGATGCAATACTGAAGTAGAAGGGAAGTTAGAGTAGAAGACAATTAATAATCTCCATGCAAAGAGGAGAACAAATAGGGAGTTCATTTTAAATGCCAACATTGGGGATTTCACTATGGGGGATGTCATACTTTATTTAGGCTCTGAGGTGAACATCTTACCTAAGAAGAAATGACAGTGTATGGGGAAACACGCATTAGGATACTCACCCATCTAGTTGAAATTGGAAAATAAACATAGAGTGTTACCAATTTGAATACTTAATGGTGTGACAATAGACTTGGATGGAGTGTACATTATAGTATAATTTTAAGTTATAGAAATAATAGATGGAACAACACCCTACCTGACATTACTAGGACTAGGTTGGGCATTTGATAACCAAGATGTAATCAACTTGAAGACTCAGAAAATGACTTTTGAATTAGGTGAGCACAAAGTAATTTCACCATTGGACCCCTCAGAAGGAGAAAGGTATGTGGATGTGACATGTTTGTACTTGGAAGAAATAAATCAACTATATAGAACTACTGCATGAGAAGAAGACTATGTCAACCCAATGACAGATGGGGCAATAAAATCACCAAGCATTACTTTGTGTACTTTAGACTCATATACTGGTCTGGAGAACTGGCAACAGAGGTTACATGACGTCTCCACAAGGAGGTGTGCAAGAATAGATGGTGCAATAAGGTGGGTCGATACAGAGGCGGGGAACCTCCCACATTTCATGGGTTGAATGACTTAGAAGAATTTTTGACAAATTATGAAGAAGTGGTCCTGGAAAATTAGACATTGTTAGCCCTGGATATTACACTAAAGGAAACACCGGCACGATGGTGGGGTGCACATAAGGAATGGATCTAGGACTAATATCAGTGTAAAATGTTATTGCAAATTATATTTGGCACATACCATGGGAACAATATACTGCAGAAATTTGATGGGAAAGGGAGAACAACAAAGAACATAGAGAAATGCATAACTCAGTAGAGGCTAACACCACCATAAGAATTGCCTCATTAAGTTTTTCATACATTAGAAGGAATACCAAGAAATTGGTACATAGAATAGGAACTGTGCATAGGTATTATAGATTCGACAGTGTTACAACATAATTTTGTGATAACTTTCTCATTTGAGCATGAGAATTGTATGATCAATTTATCCCTGAATATGATACAGGGAATGATATTTTCTGGGGAACCTAAGATGGATTTCATAACAGAATATGAACAGTAGAACTGACATACAGTAAAGGGCTTACTCTCTTTCTATAATGTCGTAGAAGAAATACAAGAAGAGGAAGATCCGCGCAACATCGAGATAACAAATATTGAAGGAGGAAGAGAGGTAGAAGGTCCTTCATTGGAATCAAAAGCATTTGTGGCACCAATTAAATTCAAGAAATTTAATATTGGGAAAGAAGAAAATCCTAAAATGGAAGCCATATGAGATTACTGGGATGAGCAGATGCTAGAAAGGATAACATAATTGTTGCACGAATACAGTGACCTATTTCGAACAACTTTTACAGAGATTAAAGGAATAACAGGTGATATGGGAGAGATGAAGATATGTTGACGAGCGTTTATGACACACCGTCAAATGGAAGGGAGAGTATGGTCTGAGTTTGTCTAAATAAATCAACTTGTTTGAGGTAACTCACCCTAATGGGTTTAGTGACTCTGTTAGCCGATAAAGAGACCTAATATAAGATATACATATTAAATATAAACTAACTATCTACTATCTATAATCTACTACTGTATTTATATTAAATATATATTAATAAATACTACAAATGTTTAATTAAAAAATCTACTATATATATATATATATATATATATATATATATATATATATATACATGTGTGTGTGTGTACAAGGTTTATAGAAAGATTTGTGAAACTAAAATTTCACTGCTGGAAAAAAAACTCAAGTAACATATAAATATGCAAAAAAACTATTCTAAAACTAATTACTAATTTAATTTAAAAACTCTAACTAAAAAAGGAATGAATGCAAATTATAATGTTTTAACTTAAATGGGCAAAGCACTTTAAGTTTAAATGTTAATTCTTATTCATTTGGAAAAACATATCTAAACTAAAATAATAAAAGAAAAATAACAATTACTGATCAACAACCAAAATGAATTTATGATTATGCCTTCCTGCCCAAGATTTTCTCCAACATGTCTTCCAAAGAGAAATATATGGCAAGCAATTTACCGAGTAGCAAGATTTATGGTATTACCCAAATAAATTTAGGTAATCAAGTAATTGATATGTATCTTATGAAACATAAATGCAATTTTCAAAATCAGACCCATTATGACAGTTTATGAACCAATATGCAGGGAGGGGAGTAATTCCAACCAATGTAATTGATTATAACAAATTCAAAATATCTAAATCAACTCAAAATATTGAGATATTTTCCTTACAATTGAAATATCATATGGATCTTAATAAGTTGGAATAATAGAATATTGTTTATAAAAAAGAAATGACATGAACAAAATGAAAACGCCAAATCATGTATTGATAAAATAGATCAAATCTAATTTAATCAACACACATTTGAGCTTAGAAGAATATGAAATTAGATGACCAATAGAATAATCATACCAAAACATTTTACTGACAACACAAAAGACATTGATAAAAATGTGTATTCATATCCTCCTTCAAAATAAACTTTAGTCCATTGTCCCAGAATTCCAATCATTCTTCCTTTCAGAATAGCACAAGTATTTAAACAAAAGAGCGATCAACTCTCATATCCACAGGATAGAGGTAGATCTTTTCAAAAATATAATATTTGATACATTTAATCCTAATCTGAGTCTCAATAACACTATTCATAACAACATATAAAAATTTTGTTACAATAATAAAAAATAGATCTCTAAGTGGTTGAGGATAAAGTCTATTACTAATCTAAAGAAAACCACCATCTATGATCGTCATTGTCTAAACATCGCATATAAAATCCATCAGTCTATTTGGAGACCTATAAATAAAAATTAAACAAAATTAGAGATCTCATTAACTAAATTAAGACTCGCTACAGAATCTCTGATTTTGTAGCTAGTCTAAAAAAAATAAAAAAATAAAACAAACTCAAATGAAATGAAGCTAAATTTTGTTACCCAAATCATACATTCGAGAATGTAGAAGCATGCATTTTTGATCCAATAAGAAGGTTGACATTTGTTTAATTTTTTATGATTATATATCTAGAATTTTTTGGTCTTTTACTCGCTCGAGATATGCATTTTTGTCCTTCATCCTTTAGTTTCTTGTTATTCTCTTCCAACTCTCTATTTTTCCTTGTTACCTAATTTAGATGCATTTGTAGATATGGGACATCATTATAGTACCTCTGAAGCGATGCAAAGAAATCATGAAAGTACTCAGGTTCCAAATATGGGATTGCATGTTGCTTGTCTATCTTTAAGGATCTCTCTTGCACAATTTTATCTTTTAGATAAGCTTGTATGCTCGAACATCCTTTACAATATTGAAAGAAAAGTGGTAAATTCGAGACAAAATCATACTGGGCATGACTGTATTCCTCACAGTTTCGGCTTATGTCTTCCGAAGAATCCTGATCAATTATAGTGATTGTCGAAATTGGGCATCCTTTTGCCTTTTTTTTATTTCGAACCATCCTAGACAAAACACGACCAACCCTCTTATTTCTAAAATCAATTTCGCAGGCTTGGTGTGACTGTTTCATTATTTTTATCTGTTCCTTAGAATTTTCTTCAATCATTGAATTCATAGTCTATGACTGGTAATCAACATAATATGATAATTGATTATTTAAAATAGTCATGACAGTTTCTAAAGACTGTTTATGAACAAATTCCTTCTTCCTTAGTGTCGTTTGCATTGTAGGGAAAGCATTGTTTTGGTGATTGGACAATGATATAGGATCTCTATGGAGTTGAATTTCGATATGAACCTCATGTGGTAGAGTCTGAGGAGGTAAAATCTCCTCATCATTCTGAGTAGTATCAACAACAGGGTTGTTGTGCTGAGATAGAAACCGATTTCTCACTAGGAAGCTTTCCCAACTATCTCCAATACTAACAAGATGACACTCGACCAAAATCTGAATAAGACCATGATGGAATAAACTAGTTTCAGGGTTTTTTGTTTGGGGATTTGTAAAACCTAGACATATTTTTCAGACTTCTAAGTAGGTAGAAAGGTAATATAAACGAAACCCTAGGAAAACCATGAGAAAACGTATATGAAAATAAAATTTCAAACCAAAGCATCCATCACAAGTTATGAACTGTTTGATAATCAACAAGAGACCCCGCCATATGGGCTGAAAGAATCCCAAGGGCATACCTTTAATATGATACTGTGTTTTCTTAGATGTCAATAGAGACCGCCAAGGAATATTCTTATCCTTAACGTTCTTAAACCATTTATCCCATGAAAGGGAAAGACCAGTGGCTTGGGAAATAAACTCCTTATTAATATGGAACTGAACTTCTCCCACTTTAACCCTAGTTACATCGAAGGTTTTGGAGAATTTCAAGGCCACTTCTAAATTAAACCCTTTAAATGACTGGATGAAATCTAAAAAATTGACTTGGGTGAACTTACTGGTCACGTCATCATGTATTAACATAGTTTCTGGGTCTTTTGGTTCTATTCGGACTATAGGAGCCATGCATTTTTCATAAGGATTAACAATGAGGGAAAACCAGAGCATAGAGGGGTAAAATTTGCAAGAGTGATAACAATGAAGATATAACAAGGTAAACATATAATCATCAACAAAAGTTGAGGTGACATACCTAATACCAAACGAGAAATGGAAGAGCCGAGGATACCCTGAAATCATTATGCACTTAGAACATTGATTATCTTCAAGAGAGCAGAGGACAACAAGGTTTAAGATAACAAGACTCATGTAACCCTCTTCATTTTCCATGAAACCCTGGCCCAAAATCGAGGACATCCCCCCTGATGCGCTTATGATTAAGGAGGTAACCAGAAGGTCGGTCAATAAATCATAAAAGTATAAGGCACAACATAAGGTTTTAGAAAGGGCCATAAAATATAGGCCGATCATTTTTGGTATGGAATAGGTTCTTGAAACATAGTTTTATCATAAGGTTTAGTTTAAATTTGATTTATGTCATAGGTTTAAGACACTCAAACATAACCAATTTGATCTTTTTCATATTAAACTTAGATTTTAGGAGGTAATCGATTCCTTAAGTCTTAATGTTGTAATCAACAAACTTTATGAACCATTTTCTCATGTTTAGTTCATCTAGAAGAAACTATATCTCTTGAATTATGCAAAGGAAAAGCATGACAGAGTTTCTTCTAATCGTTTTGCATGAAAACAGACTTTAAATTCATGATTTATAGTCATGAATTTAAAGAAGAAAAAAATCATTAAGCCAAACAAAAACACATTCTTAACACGAGAAAATAATGAGAAAAAATAACAAGCGTTAAAACCACACATTTTCACCTGAACCCTATCAATCTGACGAAAACACTTGCTAGGGAATGAGTAAAATATGATAGTATGTTTTGAATAGAGATGAAAAACAAGGTGCAAGTTGGGAAACCAACAAGATACCACTAAATTCAGATGCTAGACCTGTTAGATCGAGACCTTACAGGATGAATCCTATTTAAAACAAAAAAGTGAAAGCAGAACTTGACAGAATGTTAGAAGCAGGTATCATAGAGTCAGTGGAGGAATATGCTGAGCCTCCTTTTTTTCAACTCCAATTGCTTTATTTTCCCCATATCCTCACCAATGTTTCCTAATACTTATGCAGTCTCTGCCTATTTTCCTCATCAGACATGTCCTTTGACAATTATTGCATACATGTGAGGTAACTGATGTTTAATCATGATTTTTGATGATTTATTAATGTTGGACCTTGACCACGTTTTGAGAGAACATTGGTTGTGTTCGACCATTTTTGGGACTTCGACAGGTTGGTCGAAGATGGAGCACCCAGGAAAAGCTGAGATCACGGGATCTCACCTATTTTACAGACTTTTTGGGATTTTAGGGTTTATGTAATGGGTATGGGATGTTAGCCCATGGGTTTACCCATTTTAGGACTTTTTGTAATGTATAAATAAGTAGATAGGACTTAAAGTGAATTCTGTCTAAGGCTATCTAAGTTGGATTCGTGCAAGAATATGTAAAGGTTGTTAAGTGCGAAGACAATTTGAGGGATTTTGTGCATACTGTGTGTTGATACTTCCAGAGATAAATGCAAGTGATTGTAAGAGGCTTTGTGCAGACAGACCGTGTAAGGATTTGTGCTATCAGGGAGTTGGATTTGTGCCTTGATCTAATTTTAAGGAAGGTGGATCTAGTGCGTTGTGCGCAGATCACCTGTCCAGTGCGAAGCTAAGCTCTATGGATTTGTGCACAGGAGTTGACAAATGTAAGGATATCGAAGAATAATAAAGAAGAAGAAGAGTTGGTGGGCATAGCTCCACACTGGGGTGAACCACGTATATCCTGTGTTGATGTGCTTTATGCGATGTTGTCGATGTTGTTTATATGATTATTTGCTTAGTGTTGTTGTTATAACATATAAAGAATGCATATGATGTTGTTTCTTAGTGCTTAATGATGTGAATGAATGTTATATCTGAGATGATGCTATGCGCTAAATTATTTGATGTGCTTAATCTTGATTACTACTGCGCTAATCTATAATAAGGGTTTAACCTATGATGTGGATAAGGTTCAAGAACTAATGCATGTTATTGGCTAAGTTCTCTATCAAGTGTTGTAATAACATATTTGTGTCCCAGCTAGGTTGTAGACACCTGAGTCCTGCAACCCCCCCTGCCTCTACCTTGCGTGAGACTTCATTTGCTTCGTAGGTGTTGTCGAAAGGGTTGATAGTTAGGGTTTTGTTGGTGTGCTATTGAAGTGCTGAACCCTAGGTCTACCCCTGTGCCAACAAATGGTTCCATTTTCGAGACCTGAAACTATGATTTCTAGGAAAAGAAGAAAACAAAAAGCTCTGTGCGTAGATATGTTGTTGTAGTGCACATTATTCTACTTGAGTTGTGAAGCTCTGTGCTAAGAAAGAAACCCGATATGAATAAAAGAGGTAATATATTAAAGATTTGTGCTCTGATAAAGGTAATATAAGTGGAAATTTTTTCTTCAGAGGTATGAATCTAGGTATGTTTGATAGATTTTATCCTATTCTAAAAACTAGGGAACAACTAGAAGAAATAAGATTTGATCTGAATAGATTTGATAGAGATAATGAAAGATATGTTATTCCTATGCATATAAATAATTTTTGGACTAACAAGTGGATGCAGGAGCCTAGAAAGATTTTTTGCAGATTGCAGGTCTAGCACGGTGATCATAGTGCGCAGTACAAGAAATCTTGGGGATCGTTTAAATGAAAGAGAGGATTGACACTCTGTTATAACTGCAGAATATCAGGACATCTTGCTAAGGAATTCCCTGGTATAGGTTCTATTTGTATTTGTTGTAAAGCTATTGGTCATGAGGTTAAGGATTTCCCAAGGATGATTTCCAAAGTTGACAAGATGAACATGAGACAAGAAAACTATAAAGAAGGACAAGAGGCTAAGGATATGTTAGAAAACTAGAAAGAATCAGAGACTATGTTATTACAGTTGAAAGAAACAATGAATGATCATAGAGACGTCAGTTTATAACCAGAGATCCCGAAAGAAAAAAAGTGCATAGAAACAAGAATAGGAGACTTTGACTTAGATTGTGTCTTGGATGAAGAAACACATGTGGATATTATGCCAGAAGGCACTTGGGAAATTTTGGGAAAGCCTACTATGATACCTTCATTGGGAAGGATAGGATTGTTTAAAGTAAAGATGATAACCCTATGTGGAAGAGTTACTAATGTACCTATGATTGCCCATGGAACATCGACTAAAGAATAATTTGAAGTCATTAAGTTCGTTGAGCGTGGCGCCCCCTTTTCATTTTTGTTAGGAAATACTTGGATTGAAAAAGATCATATCAGAAGGAAAGCATAGGAGGAAGCTACAGAACAAAAAAACAAGAATTAAGGGACTTCATAGCTAGAAAAATAGAGCACCTAATAGAAGAAAAAGAGGATAAGTCGAAGCAACATAGGGAAAGAGTAATAGTTTTCGAAGTTGAAAGAACACAGGAAGGTTTGAAGGACCTATCCATGCAAGAAATAAAATTACCTACCCTAGAGTTAATAAGAGTAGAAGTACTACCATTGCACCCTTTCGACGAACATCAGCAGTGCGAAGCTACTAGGCTAAGAGAAAGTAAGAATAATAATGGAAAGAGGAACCCAGAGAATCAGATCACAGGAAAGAAGGTAAGAAAGCTCAGTAAGAAGAAAGAAAAGTTAGAAAAACTATGGGAAGTTCCAGAGAAGACTTTGTAGGAGACAGATCTGCAGAAGTTGAACCTCATCGGAATAGAAGAAAAAAGTTGAATGGTACTTCACCATGGAAAAGCAATATGACCATTGGAGGCACCCCGACCATTAGAACGACGCTCCAAAATGGATAGAAATGCAGTTATTGACAGAAATATTGTTGTTGGACTGTTGAGACTGCACCATAATGGATGGATGTGCATTCATGGACGTATTCCTACCCGTTGGAGGAATCTGTTACGACGTTTCATATTTAACCCGTCGGATGTTGTGACAGGACCACTTTTTGCAAATCGAGATATCTGAGCTAATAGAGAATTGATTGCATACTGCATTGTGTTGTCTAGACTTCGTCGTCCATTTGATTACCTTGTTTTTCCGTTCCCCTACCCGATGCAATTTATTACAAATGTGAATGTCGAGGGAGCATAGCACAGTAGAGAAGTTTTTGGAAGAGATACTTTTTGACCTCATGACTGGGAGAGTCATGTCTGTAGAAATACAAGCATCATCGACTAGAGGATTGCAAGAATCCCCCTCGACTTGACGTTGTTCTAGCCGAACTGTGACTGAGAAAAGAAGCAAGCACCGCGATGATATGGCTAACATGAGGCATATCATTGTCACGACTTCTACGCATACTTGATCTCTCCCAGATAGAAATTTTGGGTTTCGGGGTTTCGCGATTCCCGTTGTCGAGAACCTCAGTCTTCTCGATCCCGCGATCTCCGATATCCCGAATTGATGAAACGCTTCAACAATGTTTAGTCCCCATGGATACCTTCTGGTCCATGTGATCACTATTCCATATGACTGCAGTCCTATGTCTTTCACGATTTCGGGCTTTCAAATGCCAAAATGCATGGACCCTTTGTCCTCAGGATTCTCGATCCCCCGAATCCCGAATTCCTGAAATGGTTTCCCTTTCGGGATTTTTTTCTTCGAAAACCTAGATTGTTGCCACGCGTCCCCTCGATATGGACGGTCCTCGTCGTTTCGTGATTTCAGGTTTTGAAACACCGAAATGCCTACGGGTTCTTTCCCTTCGAACTCCCGAAGTTCCGATTTTCGATCCTCTGATATGACAAAATGACGTCAGCTAGCCCCACAACGGAGCTTTCCACCCTGTGAGGGTTTCAAACTTCGCAGTTCCAAAATGTGTGTGCTTCCTGTCTTCAGGATTCACGAAACACCGAATCCCGAAATGTCGATGGACTCTCCTATCGGGATTTTTCCCGAATTCTCGGATTTCCACCACGTGTCCTCCTATGATAGACGGTCCTCAATCATTTCACGATTTCACGAAATCAAACGCCGATGTCCTCCTGTCCTCTTAAACCCCAAAATCCCGACATGCAAAATGTTGATGGGTTCTTGATCTTCGCCACGTGTCTCAACTGATGGACGGTCCTGATTGAGTCTCAGGATTTCCCGACTTGTGATTCCCCGATGTCGTAGTTTCTCTGTCAACTCAAAACCCTGGTAGACGAAATACCGACGGGTTCTTGATCTCCACCACGCGTCTCAACAGATGGACGGTCCAGATCAGAATCGGTATTTTCACTATGAAGTGACCCAATCTCCTGTCCTCAAGACTTCCGATACCCCAATTCAGAAACTTCGATATCCCTACGTCTTTTGGGACCTTCACTCTGCTTGCGAGAGTTTAACCCTCATGCAACTCCTGTCAGATCCCACAACTGACGGGTATCTAAGTGAGGATCCGACGACTCACAATCTCCTAAGCTTGAACCTTGGAAACAGTCATAACCTCCTTGCTTCTCTGTCAGATCGGATGACTGGCGGGATTTCTCAAATTCTCTACAAAGAATTTTGACCGTTCATCTCTTCCCTTCAACGACTTTGCAGGTTCGAATCCTTCTGAGGTTTTCCACGACTTCGAGTCTTTCAAGAAACTCCTGCACACACTCCTTGCAGAAAACCTTCAAACACTTCAGTGTTAAACACCTTCGACTCTGCGCACTCATTGCAACAACAGTTCTTCAATAGTTACTTAGGTTTCAAACCCTGGATTCAAGCTTGGTTTGTGCACACCTTGCACAACTCCTGCGTCAAATCTGCCCTTCAGAGAAAATGAGAACAAAAGATAACCTATCTAAGCTTTCAGAGACAAAACCTCTGAACCCTTTTGTCAATGCACTCCTTGCGGACAATTCAACTGCACTCCTTGCAGGAACTCCCGCTCAGACAAAGAAATAATTGAAACTCATTTCCTAACTCTTTCTCTCTCAGAATTCAAACATAATCCTGAAAATCATTCATACACAACATAGAGAGAAAATGTATAACAGAAAGAGTAAAACCATGAACATACCATTCAGCATACACATACAAGAAACAAATACAACACCATGAATCTGAATTAAGACTTCTTCTATTAACTCAACTATCTGTACATGGGTGTTTTTCAAACACAGTTTCTCTATTCTAGCTCTGTATGCTCTTCTCTTGGTAATGTTCTTCACTATCATACAATAATACAATGAGGGTGTCTATATCCATTTTCCCTCCACTCCTAAAACTGTCTAATATGAGAATTCAAATCTACCTACTAATTTAAATGCCTTCTTAGTCCATCAGACGAGAGTGGGTCGCTCAAGGTGTGATTACAATCTATAGGTACGCCTCTCCTTAACTATTACATTTACGTTTGGCGCATCCATCTTCAAAAGTTTTTAAACAATTTATCATGTGTCTAAAATGTGTTGGCGCTTTCCCCACGCTCACTTGATGTTGGCGATGCTCCTGCATCATACTCCCTCGCTTGAAAATTTTCATGCGCTCCTATCCATGAGCTCTCACACGGTCTGTCCATGCTTCTGAATCTCTGCTTCATTCTCCCAGCTGGCATCTTCAACTAGATGTCCTTTCCACTTGGCCAAGTATTCAAAGTATTGTTTTATTCTGGTCTTCTTGCTAGCTCTTTTGTCTAGTATTCTTTCCATTTATGGCTTCTCTGCAACAGGCATCTTCTTTGTCCACTGGATCTCTGGTTGTTCATCACTTGTTCCTGTTTCCTCAGTTTTGTATGGGTACAAATCTGAGACATTGAATATCGGAGAAATTCCGATCCCATTGGGTAATTCAATCTCATAAGCATTTACCCCAAATTTCTTCAAGACCTTACATGGTCCAATTTATTCATCTTCAGTTTGTTATATGTCCCCTTCGGGAACCTTTCCTTTCTCAGATGTGCCAGAATCAAATCACCAACCTCAAATTGAAGTTGTCTCCTGTGTTGATCTGCTTTGCGCTTATATTCTTGGCTCGAGTTTTGTAAACGCTCCTTCACCTGGCTGTGAAGTTCTTTCATCGCTTTTGCAAAATTTTATGCACTAGCACTCCTAGTTGCATTCTGTTATGAATCTCTCGGTTCAGAAATTCCTCTCGGTTGCATGCCATAAACAATTTGAAATGGACTTTGTCCTGTGCTTCTGTTGATTGAATCATTATAAGCAAATTCTGCCTGTGGTAATATGTTGTCCCACTGGCTATGGTGTTCTGTCACCAAGGTCCTCAGCAAGTCTCCTAAACTCCTATTCACAACTTCTGTCTATCCATCCATCTGAGGATGATAAGTTGAACTGAACGATAAATTTGTTCCCATATTTTTCCATAAGGTTCTCCAGAAGTGTCCCACAAACTTAGTGTCTCGATCCGAAACTATGCTCCTTGGTAAGACGTGAAGTCGAATGACTTCTTTGAAAAACAGATTCGCAATGTGAGTTGCGTCACTGGTTTTCTGACAC
>ML831726.1:115448-137056 GCA_009831015.1 Picea engelmannii | reverse complement strand
TTTTGAAATGATTTTAGGATGAGAAGAAAACACAACACTATGCTAATTTCTTTTCTTTTTCAAATAACAATGCAAAGAAAATGCCAGAAAAGAAAGAGATCTAACAAACTAAGTTTTTTTTATTTTATATTTTCTTCCAATCAAAGAATAAATAACAAAAGATTCTAAAAGAAAGGGAACAGAAGAGAGCATGGGAGTGTAATTTTAACTTACCTAGAAGCATAATCGAGTTCATTGAGTCAATTAATGAGTCCCCTTCCATAACATTTGCTTCCTTCTCAACAGTAAAACCAACATCCTCATCTTCCTCCGTCCATCCCTCCTTCCACGCCGAATGTTTTTTTTATTTTCCTGGGCAAGTTTTTTTTAAGTGTCCCATCTCCTTGCAGACCATGCACTGAAACGGGATCCCCCAGTAGTCCAATTTTTGCGTGTGAACCAAACCCGTCCAATCATTTTTGCAGATCAAATTCAACTGATATTTTTCCCATTTTGCAATCCTGTCCCTCCAATCAATTTTGTTCTAGATGCTGGAACTTACCCAGAGTGTCGCCCATTTATTTGAACGCTTCCAAGTTCCAAAAAGATAGTGGGAATCCCGACATTAAAACCAAAAGGTGCCTGAATATGATAACATCTTTCTCCTGGTTAAAACAATGTGTCCACCTTTTTAGCATGAGGTTTCCACACCCACATAACCAAACCTCATTTAATATATTTTCCACGTCTTCAACAAATTGGAAACAGAACCAACCTCGGACCAACACCATGGTTTCTGGAGCGTACCCCAGGAATGACTTCCAATTTTTCTCTATCCACTAGCCTACATTTGCCATCGATCAAGCCCAATAGCTAAAGCAGCCAACCAGTGCTAAGATAGATAAGGAATAAAATTCCTTCAACCCCACATCATGACTCAAAACCATTTTAGAGTTATTTTTCCTCAGCTTCCACGATTTTTATTCTGAAACCCTCTATTCGACATAACTCGACTCTTTATCTCTACCTTCCAAAACCCTAAAACCTGTGGGGTGATTATTAAACTCAACAGAATTTGACGGATCATCGGGTTTACCCCCAGTATCGACACCCCTTCTGAGACAATGCGATGCAGGAGAGTTTCCTTCCTATCTATTCAGAGAATGAGGGGTGGAAAGAGTCCGACTTGTTCCAGCTGTTGTCCAGATTTGTCCCTTCAATTCAAGCTCGAATAGGTCATCGATGACCACGATGTACCTTTTCTCAGTTTGAATACCATCCCTACCTCCATCTGGTGATAAAATTGCCTAGAACTCGATGCATGATTTAAGTCTATTAAAAAAGGGCCCCTTTATGTACTTGATCACCTTAGTTTTTAGTAGCTCCGCCCTATACTCTTCATTAGAATAAAATATTATTTCCCTTGCTCCACATGTCAATCTCAAGTGGATCAGAGAACCAAGCCATATGTTCTACCTATTGTCTATCTACTAGGCTCCTAACCTCCTATCTGTTACTAGTCCTGTAACTAAGATCCACCTCATCTGTACTGTCAACGACTTATCTACTAGTTCTCGTAACCTCCTACCATTTACCAGGGCTATCGTAGCCTTCTGCATCATAGTCTACTTTCTAACGAGCGAATGGGAATATTCAAGAAAGATTTTATATTAATATTATTAATAAGATTCATAAAGCAGGGAAATGTCTAAGTAATTCTATAAAGTTTTTATATTAATATTACTAGAATAGTCACATATTCATGAATGTGGAAAGGTGTATTTAATTTACAAACTCTAACTTTAAGATAATCCTGGTATAAACCCTAATCTTAACATAACCCTAATTTTACATGATTTTATTTATGATTTGAAGTGAAATAGAGCACAAAGGGATGCATGGAAAATGAAAGTTTATGTAAGTAGAAAACATAGAAAAAGTCACTGTAGTTATTCATTCATAATCATTTGGAGTGAAATAGAGCACAAATGAATGCGTGAATATCCCTGCAAATCAATTTTATGTGAGTGGAAAGCATAGAAAAAATCATTGTAGTTATTCATTTAGAATCATAGAAAATTTTCACATCCCAACTGCTCTGCGCACCCACAAAAAAGTAAAAAGACGTGCGCCACATAATAGTAAAAAGATTCACATTAAAAAAATCCTTAACTATTGCCATGCATGGTAAAATATCTTAACTGCAATGAATATAATGGGTATTAATCACAGTATTATGTTAATCAGGTTAATCACCCCTTTTAATGACTAACAAACAAGTTTTCTCATGCAAGGAAGTTAATTCTTCAAATGAGAGTCTTCAACTCACATGAAATCAAATCGCGACCATTAAAAGTACATCTATAATTAAAAGGCCATTAATTCCATTAATTCTGGCTATTTCCAATATTTTATTACAAATAAAATGGATTAAAATAAAAGTTAACAAACATAAGAATAAAGTATAAACATTATAATCATGTGGACATAAGAATAAAGAGAAAATTTGTACAATAAGCTTCCCAAAGCTACTATCTTATCCTTGTACGGCTTGGAAAATTAATTATAATTTTAATTGTTTTAATTTATTCCAATGATTGTTGTGTCCTCTCACAAGGAGAATTATTTATGACAAGATGTCCATTGCTACTATTTTTATCTTTGTCTTAATTTATTTGTAACAACATTCCTTCTGATTTTCTCTCCGACGATTATGAAACACACAAATAAAATGTCATTTATCCATTGTTGAATATTTAAACAATAATCTAGTAACCACCTCCAAAACATCATCATACAAAGGAACAAACCACTTGGATACAAAACAAGTACGACATTGGCATGCGTTATACCTGCTGCATGGATTCTTCAAGATAGCCCCCACTTTGGACAATATATATTAAAAAACAAGAAATATTTATTATAATGACATTGGGGAAAGTGAAGACAGCAATAAGACTTCAAAGTCTTTTGGCAATAAGATATCAGATAAATGAGATTTAAAATTTAAAATAAATCATTATTTTTTAAAACTTTAGATAAAAGGGTGTATATTTTATGGTCAACCATGAAATAATAGAAAGTCAAACCTAACTCAAAGCTATATACCATGCCTATCGACACGTATAATAACACAAACAAAGAAATATAAAAAATTATCCATCATACTCGTAACTCAACTTGATTCCAAATACAAACATGAAATACATTTAACTTTGAATATTGAAATCAATTATTATTCATTTTATATAAATCATGGCTATATATAACCTTTAACCTTGGCTTTTTGTGCACATATAACTTAAATATAAATCACAAATATATATCTATATATATCTATCTATATATATATATATATATATATATATATATATATATATATATATATATATATTAGGGTTAGGGTTCCCACAGTGCGGGGCTACCACAGCTTCGTGACAAGGTAGCCGCAGACATGATGCACCTTTTGTCCAGTATGGATGGGTTTTTCTCCTTTCTATCCGGTCTCCTGACTTTTCTTCTGCATACGTGGCTCCTCCTTCCACCCTAGGATATAGCTGGATACCTGTCTTTTCCCTGCAGTCATGACTCCTCCTTCTGTCCCTGACTCGTGAGGTTTCTTGCAGACGTGGATACACTTTCCACCTTGACACGCCTTTACCCCCAGTCTTGTCTTCCCTTTACATTCTTTTATGGATAAATATATTGACCTGACGTGGGCTGATGATGACGATCTTTGGGAAAATGATAATCTCTTTCTAGCGGACGACACATACAATATCCTGTATGACTGTATTCGTCACTCTTTTCCATATCACATCCCGTCGTCACCTCCACTACAAAATCCCCAACAACTGGCTAACGGTCTAAGTTTTGATAAGACTAAACTGCGTGCTAGAAAGACACCTGCCCTAGATCATGTGGGTGACAAGAAGCTTAGGGAACCTTCACACTTACGCTCCTGCACTAGTTTTCTTCCTCGGTCTGTTTCTGATGCTCCTACTGTTTCTCCTTCCCCAACCCCTGTTACTACAGAACACCTGCATAACTTCTCTTCGAATTCAGCAGTTGGTGTCGGTCATAATAGATCCACTCGCTCTAAAGCTCGCTCAAATTGAAAGCTAAAATGTTGGAATTTTAGACAACCCACTTCTAGTTGTATCCTTGGAAAGGATATTGCTATGGACCAGGTCTCTAGTTTATCAAAGAAGGCTCTCGTCGGTAAGTTTTTTTACACTAGGATGCACAAAGCTCTGTTATCGGATTGGATCCAAGATTTATGGAAACATGTTCTAGGTTACTGTTCAAGGTTCAGTCTACTCTCCAACCACTAGTTTATTTTCCATTTTCTTGCCGAAGAAGATCTCTCGAGAATATTAAACTCCCCATGGATTCTAACTAGGGGAGTTATCATGCTCAAGCATTGGGTTCTTGGTTTCAACCCTCTAACTGAAACATTTAGCAAAAGGTTCATGTGGATGCTGTTACCGGATTTTCCGGCTGAACTCTGGTCTAAACAAATCATTGAAACGGTTGCTAATTCTGTTGGGAATTTTATATATTTCGATGAGCATTCTCTTCATTGGGTCAACAAATGTGTTGCGTGGGTTTTGGTTGAGCTGGACCTGGACATTGGTCTCCCATATTCCATCAAAGTATATGTTGGGGATTACTCTTTCTGCCAACCCATATATTTTTCGAGGGAACCCTTTCGCTACCATCTTTGCTAGCAGACAAGACATCTCAAGGCCTCTTGTTCTTTGAATCGGTCTGCGACTCCTTTAAAATCCATGGATCAGGATGGTAATTTTCTTCCCAAACTTTTGGATCACGACTCGTTCCTTGGTAAGATGGAGGTTTTTTTCCACCTTTTTTTCAAAACATCTCTGCAGATGAAATTATTTTTTTTAAAAATAATGAAGATTGGGTATTAGATATTTTTGGCAATTTCTGGGATCTCTTCATGAAAAGATTGGATGATTCGGGTCCTCATTCTGATCCCATTACTGTTGAACTTTTTAGCCATGTCTCACCTCTTTTTTCTCTTGATTCCTCAGAGACCTCGGCCCCTTTGGACTGCTCTCGTTCTCTATCACCCCAAAATTTGCACAACTTCCCCGACTTTAGCCCCTCAAATGTTCTTGTTTTATCCGTAACTTATTCTGCTTTACTTATTGATGATTCTCCTCCTAAAACCATCTCCCCTTCAAACCTATCAACTAAACCTTCCCTGTATTATCTCCCTTTGACCCTTTCGATCACACCCTTATCTCCCACCCCCCTCCCTATTACCAATCTTTCTAGGCCTCTTCCCACTGATCGTTCTAATGTGATGGTTCGAAAAAAATCATGTCTTTGTCCCCCTAAAAATCCTCTTGGATCAATATATGGAAGTCTTACTATTTTTTCTATCATTGAACCTCCCTCTACCCTTGCTGTACCCTCGATTTTTTCCCCTTCCCCTGATCGCAACAGACCCACCTCTTCGGCCCTTAGAGCAAGCCAATCGCTTCTCGACATTTCCCAATGATTATTTGTTCACTGAATCTCCATGGGTTTGGGGGTCCCACTAAAATCGCCTCCCTCAAACTGTTTCTTCAATATATCAAACTCGACATTGTATTCCTTCAAGAAACTCTGGTGGAGGGTGAAAAGGAAAAATCCCTTTTTCTTCAATGTCTACCACACTGGAATGTTGTTTCTTTAGATTCACAAGGATTCTCTGGAGGTCTCCTTTCTGGTTGGAACCCAACTTATGCTGAGTTTTGTGATTTTGGCACAATTGAAGGTATTTTATTGGAAGGCAGATTAAAGAACTCAAAGGAAACTGTGAAACTACTTAATTTCTATGCTCCTTACAAAGACAAAGATTTTTTCTGTATACATCTTTCAGATTCTAGGCTACTGTGTGAGGATAATATTATTATTGGAGGTGACCTTCACTTCACCTTATTTTCCAGAGAAGTGTGGGGAAACATGGCTCATATTGACTCTCTGGTTGATTTCTTTTATAATATCCTTCACAGCTCGGGATTGGTGGAAATTCAACCATCCGTCCTTTCTCCAACCTGGAGGAATCGTAGAGCAGGTCCTGCAGGTATTTCTAAAAGATTGAACCGTTTCCTATTAGATTCAAATATTCTCGATAATCACTTCAATTTTGATACTTATTTCATCAATTCTACTATATCCGATCACAATCTGGTCTGCTTGCAATTCGAAGTGGCTTCCCGTTCTTCTTCCCCTCCGTTCAAATTCAACAACTCATGGATTATTGATCTGGGCTTCCTTTATTTGGTTCGGTACACCTGGGAAGAGATGAAAAGATGGACAAACAATTCTTCGATCCTTCTACTATGCACAAAGCTTAATCATTTGAATATATCTTTCATAAATTGGCAAATCAAAAAAATGAAACAACTTAATGCTGAATTAAGCTCCATTGAACAAAAGTTGTCAGAAATCTTCTCATATTTTTGAGCAAGTAGATTTGGACCTTATAAAATCACTCAAACATAGGAAGGAATCTATCCTCCATATTGAAGAAGCCTCCTGGAGACTCAAGAGTCAGGATATTTGGATTGAGAAAGGAGACAAAAATTAAAAATTGTTTCACAAATTTGCCTCTCAGAGAAGAAGACATAATACAATTTGGGGCATCTCACATGAGGATGGAAATAAGAAATATATTGAATCTGAGTTAAAAGAGATGACATTTAATCACTCTAAAGATCAATATTGCGCTATTGAATCTGAAGACACCTTCAAGTTGAATTTGTTAAGAATGTCCCCCGGTTTTTTAATGATGATGATAATGAGAAGATTGGAAAGGCTATTTTGATTGAAGAAATACAAGAAACTGACAGTAAAATTCAAAAAGATAAAAGTCCTGGTCCAGATGGTTGGACATAGGAACTTTTTCAAACCTTCTTTGACATTATGGGTGAATATTTACTTAGTGTTGTGGAGGAATCTAGATGCACAGGTCAATTTCCAGGGACTCTAAATGAAACCTTTTACACTCTCATCCCAAAAATTAGTAAGCTTGTTACCTTCAATGATTTTAGATCTATTTCATTGTGCAATTTTGTCTATAAAATTATTTCTAAAATCATATCCTCTCAGATCAAAGATAAATTAGCATCCTACATTTCTGGTGAGTAGTTCGGTTTTCTCAAGGACAAACTGATCTTTGATGTTGTTGGAATCACTCAAAAATGCTTACACTCTGCAAAGACGAGGAAGCAAAGTTTAGTTATTCTGAAGCTTGATTTAAAGAAGGCCTATGATAAAGTGAGTTGGCAATTCCTAAGACTGCTTCTGGATCAGATTGGTTTAAATTGGCAAGTTTCTCAATGGATTATGGGTTGTATCACCTCAGTCAACACAACTGTTCTTGTTAATGTTGTTCCAACTAATTTCTTCAAAATTCATTGGGGATTGCGACAATGGTGCCCTATGTCGCCTTTAATTTTCCTTTTGGTTTTTGAATGTTTAAGTAGACTGATGATACAAGCCGTGAACACATGATCTTTCCAAGGCCTAAAAGTTGTTTTTAGCACTTTTATATCACATCTCTTCTTTGTTGATGATGTACTCATTCTTGGAGCTGGAAAACTTGACGATTAGTTGTCATTTAAAACTATACTCTCAAATTTTTTTACTGCCTCTGGAATGGTTGTAAACTGTAAGAATTCATGTTTTCTTGTTCAAAAGATAGATCATAGCCTAGAACATAGTTTGACTTCAACCTTTAATATTCCGATTGAGAGCCTTGATCAAGGTATGAAATATTTGGGTTTTTTCCTCAAACCCAATAATTATAGGGTGAATGGTTGGCTTTGGTTACTAAAAAAGATTGAGAAAAGAATTGGGAATTGGACCTTTCGTTGGATTTCATTAGAAGGTAGACTCACTTTAGCCAATTTTGTTCTTATGAGTATCGCAGTTTATTGGTTTAGTATTGTTAAAATTCCCTCCTTCATTATCCACCATATACAACTCCTTATTAAAAACTTCATCTGGAAGGGAGGGAAAAAAGGATCTAGCTATAATCTTACAAAATGGAAAAATCTTGCCAGGACAAAAGATTATGGAGAATGGGGCATAAAGAATATCACTTGGTTTGCACAATCATTGGCTACAAAATCCTGATGGAGAGGTTTATTCGGAATAGGTCTGTGGAATAGAGTTCTAATCAAAAAATATTTAAAAGGATTTGATATTATTTCTTGGTTGCGAAGAGAAGAAATCATTTCCTAGGGAACTTCTATCATTTCAAAAACATTTATGTGCTCTTTCCCAATCGTCAAAAGGTGGCTAGCCTGGGAGATTGGTTTAGGTAATTGAGTGGTATTAAGATATGATCCTTTTATTCGATGCAACTCCTCTTTTAAACCATCAGTTCCACTAATCCAGTTTTTAAATAGAGAAAGAATTTTTACTATGGCACAAGCAGTTGTACAAGATGTTTCTGGATCAAAACAAAATTGGTTAGAATCTAATCAACTTGTGTTATAGCCCTAATTTTCACTAGACATACTTACTTGGCATCAGGCCATCTCATATTCCTTCTTTTCCAAAACACTACTGAACAACTCTTCTTAAAAACCTCTTTTATAAAGGCTCACACGCCCTGCTTCATTACTGCACGCGTGTACACGCTAGCTGCCCCAATATAGCCCACGTGTACCTACAAAAGAACGAAAAAAGGAAAGTTGTTGATGGAACAAAAAACTTTGGGCAAGTTAAGTAAACCTTTCAGCCATGCATGGTCGGTCATTCGACCAAATAAATAGCTCCTTCTAGCCTATAAAAGAAGAGGTAGGGGTCCCATTTGAAACAGGAAAATCATAGTAAAAGAGACTATACCCAATTGAGCATTCCCTTTGTCCCAACCTTTAGCCATCCTTGTGAAAAGAGAAGTATAGAGAAAATAAGTTGGAGGACAGTTGAAGAGGAGCCCAGGACCAGGTTCATGGAGCAGTGGCCGACTTCATCATTGTAATTTGCTTTAGTGAAGTTAATAATAAAGAAGTGCTTTTCCCGTCTCACCATATGAGGTTTTCATTGTTTATTGTGTACATGTTGATTAAATCGCTAACCCATTAATCTGTAGATCAAATGCATGTGGAGTTCTTTGTTTGTCTTTGGTGAATGCATGTCAGCCTTGGGAGGAGAGTTGGAGTCAAAGAGCGACCAAGTGTGAAGAGGGATCAATATCAAACGCCGAAAATAAGGTATGTTCACTTGATCTTCTTAACTAAGTATTTTCTTAAGAATAATGGGGATCAAGTCCGGGATGATGGTAAAAAGTAGGAATCTTTAGGTCTTTTCTGCATGCATGATAAAACCCTAAGTGCTAGTCCATAGAGGGATTTCCCACTCACAATAGAATTGGTGACCGTACTGGGGATCTCTAGGGTTTCTGGGAATATTTTTTCTTGGGTATTTTTAAAAATTGGTTTCATCTCTTGTTTTTAAAGTTTCTACAAAAATCTGAGCTAACAGAGATTCTGGTCTTCCATACCAGTTATCTCTGTTTCTTTGCTTGACTGCAATTTTCTTTTTTTCATGGGACCCACAGAGGTACACGCGGCTTGTATAAGGTCTGCACGTGTGTACACATGCCCTACCTTTACACAACCGATGTGTACATGCTAGTTGAGGAAGTGTCAGTCGCGTGTATGATTTTAGAAAATTTCTTTTAGGGAGGCAGTCATCCTCTCCCCTGTCAAAAGTTAACCTTCTCAGGGGTTTTCTAGAACTCATTCTAGTCTTTTTTGTTTGTAGTTTATAGCTTAGGTTCCACCTCAGATTGGTTTGTTCTATGAAATTTTCTTTGAATTTTTTTCTTTTTTCTGTCAAAGTGAGTTTTCGAGTATTCAAGAGATTCTGGTCTTCAATACTAGTAGTCTCTTCCAGTGCCTGATTGTTTGTCTTTTCATTCTTGAGAGTTTCAAAAGTACACATGGCCTGCATAAGGTCTCCACGCGTGTACACAATCCCTAACGTTACACAACTCCCGTGCACACACTAGTTGTTGAACTGTCAGCAGCGTGCCTGTTGAGAAAATTTTTGTTTAAGGAGAGGCAGTCATCATTTTCTTTGTCAAGAGTTTACCCCTCTCAGGTTTTTTGGTCTCTGTCATAGCAGTTAGTAGCTTAGGTTTGATCACAACAATAGCTTCCTTTTTCATTAAGAAGTTTCCTCAAATTTTTCCTTTCATAGGGTTTTTAGACAAGTGTGAGAGTCCTTTTTAATCTTCTTGTGTGTTATTTTTAGAGTGACTCTTTGCGATCTGCGCTTAGGCCATAGGTTTTCATGGTCTTTACTTGTTGACATTTTTTACTTTTTCTTTGTGAGCATTCAAATAAAAAAAAAAAAAATCTTTTATTTCTTTGTTTGGTTAAATAGTTGTTGGTTTGCATTAGTAACCAGGAAAAGTCTTTGCTTTCATAAGTTCTTGACGGTTTATTTAGACGATAAGTAGCTCGTAGTCGACTGAAATATTGTTTTGAGGTTGTTGTTCAAATATCTTAGAAACTTTTATTTTTGATAAGTTGGTTAAAGAATTTAAAAGAGCAAATATGAAGTTGTCAAGAAGTGTTTTGTTTCCAGCTTTCTGTTTATCGTTTCTTTCGTATTTCAAACATCACTAGTTTCAATTTCATAACCTTTGACTTAAGACAAGCCATAAAAATTAACGCTAAATCTAAAATTAATTAGACTTTTTATGTTTGTAGGGTCAACCAACTAGTTTAGGGTTAGGGCCTTGAATTAGGTTGGAGAGGAAACTCTTCAAGGCCATTAAATCAAACATTCGAGTTTGAGCTAGGGAGTGTTAACAGTCCAATATCGTGAAATTTATTCAGGACCCCCCTCTAACATAGGGGATAAACACGAGATCACGTATAGAAAGGTAGCGGAGATAACCCCTCCAAAGCCGGACCAATCGTAGTGGAGAACACATATAAAGGGCTTGCCTTGGGATTCCGTCGATTGCATTTGCCACAAATCTTTGTGGGTCTCAAATCTGTTTGAGGTCCTTAGTTGTCTTCCAAACCACTTGCTTTCAATACCCTTGACAGGTTTCTAGCTCGATACCCTTCTCATTGTGGTCTACCCGACTGTCGACTGTACCTGCCTGGTGATTGTTCGCGTGCTGGCAACCAAGTTGCCTATCTTTTTTAGAGACATACACAGGTGACTGTGAGGGTATACCGTGGTACCTAGGAAAGACATTGGTCCATGCTTTGTAGAGTATACCTGGAGGGTGATTTTGTGTTCGATTTTCACTTGCACCTGTAAGTTTCTCTAGTGTTGGTTGTTGTAACTGTTCTTCCAACTAGTTTAGTGTTTGCTTGTTTTATCTTGTAGGGACTTTTCTAGTGTGTGTTGTTTTTGAATGAATAGAAAGCCCTAGTGTGTCTGTGATCTTATCACACAGTGGAGGATCACGAGCTCCGCCGGTCACGAACGCTTCTTGGCCTTCCACCAGTAACACTAGAGCCACCCCCGGCACCGTTAAGGCGAAAGATAGACCAACAAGGGTCTTTTGAAGCGATCGGGTCACTGAAAATCACACCTGACCAACCTCGTTAAAGGAAATTTCAACACCTTTAAAGCGGATTAATGGAGCCAAATCCCATCTCTTCTTCTGGGAATCCTGATATTCCCGCCACGGTTGTCATCACAGGGGGTGTTCCACCTCCTACCCCACCGTCGTCGGTCTGAGCCAGCACGGTCTCGACTGCCTCTACCTTGAGAAGTGGTTTGATCCCGTATTTGGTGACGACCACTAATCCTTTCACACAGAGTGTGACAGGCCATCTGTTCTCATACAGAATGCCTAGCATAGGTAACAACCTTGTACTATCTTACTCCACTTTACAGACTTTAGGTCTGGGGGAAGGGAGCTCTAACGCTCCTCTGCAAGGACCCATATACCTCCTTCATCCTCTCCAAGGACTTAAGCTTCTTTTAATGCTTTCCCTTACGGGGGTGGTCATATACCTCCTTCATCCCCTTCACTTGGAGGTACCCACTAGCAATCCACAGGGCCAAACACACACCATAGTTCACTTGGAGTAGGGAGTCAAGGACCACCTTCTCATAATATGTTGGTAGGGTCGACAACATTTTCTTTGTTCGGTGCATTTGGTAACAATGATTTCTCGTCAGCTTCTTTCCGGACCAGGGGCAACCCTGGGTTATGGCCAACCTAACCCTATGCATGGTACTATTCCTGCATAGGGGGAAAACCTAGGAACTTCTTCCGCATCAGGACCTTGGAATTCTTGGCAAGGATCAGTTCCCTTGTCAGGAATGCCGATTTGGGGAAATTCTTTTCACAACCAATGGAACCCTGGACAAGGTGCTATGCCTATGCCCATGGAATCGGCATGGGGAAACACTTCCCAAAGTCCTCCAAATGTAATGCACGCCCAACCATCTATGTCCTATTTTGGGAATCAGCCGATGATGTCTCCTTACATGCAAAATCCATACGTTGGTCATGGCCATGGATTTTACCAGAACCCTGGCCAACAACCCAACTTTTCCTGGCAACCTGGTGCCATTCAAACTCCAGGCCCCTTTTTCCATGGTTATCAACAACACCAACCAAAGATACCCTTCTTGGAAACCTTACATTTCCAGACTTGACAAGATTGTTGAATGACCCCATCTGTCACGATCCACGTTGGCCTCCTATGCCGACAAAATTTCCTTCGGACATACAAAAGTTTGAGGCCAAGCTTAACGAAGATCCAGGGGATCATGTGACCAACTTCCATATTTGGTGCTCGTCTAATTCGTTGAAAGACGAATATATACAATTGCGATTGTTTCAATGCACTCTCATTGGGAGTGCTGCGAAATGGTACATCGAGCTCAACCGCTCGAGATATTCTTCCTTCGACGAATTGGCAATGGAATTCCTAAACCATTTCCAATTACTTGTGAGATACGACGCTGACACAAAATTGTTGGCCAATTTCGAATAGACAAAAGCAGACCATATGTCTGACCACATCCGAGAGTGGAGACCCTAAAAGAGTTTGATTAAGGTACCAGTCCCACCTGCATTCCTTCTTGAGTGGTTCCTTAAGTCTTTGGTCCCACAACTATCCAAAGACGTCGCAACGTCGGGAGTGTTTTCCGAAGAAGATGCCATCATGAGAGCTCAACAACTTGAGCTAATTTATTCTGAGTCTGATTTACTGTACGAGGTTTTGCCCGATGCATCACGATCCATACTTGATAAAATCAGATAGAGAGATGGACCACATGTCGATGGTATTGTAGGTTCAACACAAACCAATCCCGCTGAACAACTGACAAAACAAATGCAACAATTGTTTATACAACACATAGCCGCCAGCCAAACTACTGTTTCGGCTGCTCCCCCTACCCAAATGTCAGATGTACATAGTGTGCAATCGATAAATCCGAAGGCCACCTAGCAGCCTAATGGAAAGAAAAAACAACGTAAGTGCAAGGGGGATAAGAAACCCACTAATAATGCTGGCAGGGGAGACACTGAAAAACAGAAGGTGAATTATTTGTGTAACCTATGTGCGGAGGACCACCTGACCCACCAGTGCCCTCGGCTTGCAGAGGCCCAAAATTTTATGTCACAGTAACAACCTACTGTGTTAACGAATCCATTCCAACATGGGAAAAACTTAACACAAGCCTCTACAAGCGCAGAAGGGGGCAGTCAAGGACCCTCTCTGTCTTCGAACAATCCTACATCCATGAATGTGTATATGATGAAATGTGATGCTTTTATATCGACTAGAGCACATGACTACAGTAAGCCAAGCACCTCTAAGAAAGGAAAAGAAGTTGAAATCCCATCTCTTCCTCTTTAGATCAAGAAGACTTTGGGCGAAACAATGACATGCATCCCAAAAGGTGTGTTCAAGAAAGCTTCTCACAACTCAAATGCAAGGGCCACCCAGAACTATTCTGTGGTGGAGGATTTATCTCAAACCCCTTGTGCGATGTCTACTTTGGAGGTCCTCTAGAGCTGCCCTTCCCAGAGAAAATCTTTGTTAGCCACTTTAGGATCTTTCGAGACTTGTAATCCGGGTACAATCAAGCTGGATACAACCGACTTAAAATCTCGTCTCCCTTACCACGTAGCATTTTAGATAGTAGTGGCTTACCCCATGAAAATTTTTACTCGGAACATTTTCCGCACGGTGGTTGATGAGGGCACCTCAACATGCGTCATATCATTGGCATGTTGGAAGGCCATTGGCCAGCCTGTTTTGTCTCCGTCACCTACTCTTCTTACCACTTTCAACGGTCATTCATTCCGACCACATGGAATTATCCCCTCTTTCCCCATGCAGTTAGGAGGGAAGATTGTGTGCATCGAGGTAGAAGTAGTCGACGCATACCTCAACTACAATATCTTATTAGGTAGGATTTGGACCTATGCCATGCAAGCAGTGGTCGCTACAATTTTCTAGGTCTTGTTGTTTCCACACAAGGGTCAGATTGTGACCATTGATCAATTGTCTTTCTCCCATCCTGACCCTTCATTAGGGGCATCTACAGTCCCAATGATTGATAACCCTCAACTCGATGTCGTTATTGTAGAGGTTGCTTTGTGCCCACCTTTGATGGGTACTTTTGATTACCCACCTCCTTCAGGCGATGTTAAGTTTGTATCCAATCAGCCTAAGGTTGACATTTTCCAAGTATCGTCATTTCATACAACATACTTTAACGATCTGTGGACTCTTCCTTCCCCATCACTCATGATGGAAGGGACAGGGCATCATGGTATGGCCATGCCCTTGTCCACGATAGAATTTGCGTACTATACAGTCTAGCAAGATTTTTCCGACCCCGATCTGACTCTCACACAAGAGTTAGATCTGATTTTATAGCCTACTTGGGCTCAAGGTTCCCTTGCCTATACTGACTCTTTAGACTTAGTCTTTCCATCAGACGAAGCGATTTTCAAAGCAATGACTAGTCCAGACAAACCCTGGGATGATATCCATCATAGATCTTACTTCCTCCCATAATTACAAAGATTTAAGGCAGGGGAAATCACTTTGACTATGACTAGGGACAAGTCTTGTCCTATCAACCCCTTGGCTACACACGTTGTTTACACCGAAGGAAATATGGAAACCATCACTGAAATGATTCCTACAGGTATCTCTAGAACCCCTGGCATCATGGAAAATGTCTTTGTCAGAGCAGACTGCTCCCTTGAGACGATGCCAGACATCGACCCACGAAGTGTTGAGCATAAGCAATATTTGTTGTCTTTCAAGCTCCCTTTGAAATTTGAAAGAAACATCCGATCAGACTGCATTTATGTTTTTCGATATTGTCCGGATTAACTGAGAAAAGCAAACAATGACGGGTCTTCTTTTAAGCCCTTTTCAGACCCTCTAAATGTGAAAAGATTGCTAAGCGATCTTGTTTCCCTTCACGCTCGTTAAACTGAAATTTGAAGGCACATCTGTCCGATGGTAGTTTACCCCTTTTTCGTTTCGGATGGTCAACTGTACGAACAAAGGTATACTCTAGAAACCTTGGTTATCTAGAAGAGTACCTTGAAGTATAATTTTAACCCTTTTTCGGGCCCGAGGGACTAAATTTACGAAAAAGGAACGCCCACGGAGTCCATAGTTAAGCTCTTTTTAGATTCCCTAAAATTGAAAAGATCGTTGAGTGACCTTATTCTTTCACACTTGTTAAAATGGTCCAGAAGAACATTCCTGATGGAGTCCATAGCTAAGATTTTTTCAGACTCATTAAAAATGAAAAAAATGTCGAGTGATCTTGTCTTTATCACACTCGTTAAAATGGTTTTTAATAGACGTCTCGTTGGTGCTAGTTTACCCCTTTTTCGAACCAACTAGACTACCTTTGAAAAATGTACCCCATTGGAGTCTCCTTTTACGTTTTTTTAGACTCTCTAAATATGAAAAATCATCGATCTTACCTTCTCTAGGCTCGTAAAATGTACATCGAAGGATGTTACCATTGTGTGTCTTATTAATCGCATTTTCATACGCGCGTCTTTGGTCTAATGTCGGATCCATGTTGCTCTCAACTGAACCATCTGAGGCATGCCTTATACGCAAGCCCTGTATCACTTCGCCTCTGCGTCTTGACACCTTTGGCCCCAGGAGGGATTTTTCCCAAGTGTCCTTTCTTTGAACATCAGTCTTGTTTGTGCGCCTCGATCTCGTATGTTTGTGACACTCCTTCCTCCTTTGTAACGTAGCATTCTTTTATTCTTTTTCCAAAATTATTGAAAAAGACAAAACAAAATCAAATATACTCCAAAAAGAGGAAAGGAAAAGTATTTTCTTTGTATTGGCAGCATAAGGAGTCACCCTTGGATAAAGCACATCCTTCCATTTGTTCATCAATCCATGGGATTTAATATTACCTTAGGAAGCTGTTTTCGCTACATTGAGCTGTGTCCTCCTCCATTTGGTTATTCCTCTAGACATATGGAGAGTTTGCATTGCCTCCTGCCTCATGAACTTATGTTAATACCATGCTACCTGATTCTCATCATTTGTCATGCTATTGTCCAAGGGAAGTTTTTCCAAGCCTAAGTCATCCCCTCTGCAGTTTGTCTCTTTCCCTCATGCTCAGCCATCCCGAAAGTCTAATCAAGTCTTTGTTTGAAATCAATGAAGCCTTCAGTCTGATCATCAAGATTCTCTAGTCCATGACCAACGAGCTGTTGAAGACCTCTGGGTAGTGAATTTGTACACTCATATTACATTCCTGCCCAAGATTTGAAGAATTTGAAGTTGTTTCTCGAGCTCTAAAGACCTCATCTCCAGCCATCAGGCCTTATTAGCTTCTAGAAGATGAATACTATACATGTATATCTTTTTGATTTTGAGATGTAGATCCCCTGTGTATTTCTCATGGATACACTTTATATAGTTATATGACATGGATCTGCAGTGTATTTGATTGGTAGACATGACTTTATTTCATCCCGAGCATGGGTATGCCTGCCTTGGAGAGACAATTTTTATTTTGTAGGTGGCACCTCTCGAATTCTGGTCCCTGGGCTCACTGGTTTGGTACGTTGATAAAGATTGATAATGTATTTCGGCCATAAGATGATCTTATGACCTCACACATTAGGGGGCATCTGTTATAACCCTAATTTGCACCAAACATACTTACTTGGCATCAGGCCATCTCAGATTCCTTCTTTGCCAAAACACTACTGAAAAACTCTTCTTAAAAACCCCCTTTATAAAGGCCCACGCGCCCTACTCCAGTACTGCATGCGTGTACACGCTAGATGCCCCAATACATCCCGTGTGTATCTACAAAAGAATGGAAAAAGGAAAGTTGTTGATGGAACACAAAGATTTGGGAAAGTTAACTAAACCTTTCGGCCATGCATGGCCGGTCATTTGACCAAATACCTAGCTCCTTCTAGCCTATAAAAGAAGGGGTAGGGGTCCCATTTGAAAGAGGAAAATCATAGTAAAAGAGACTATACCCAATTGAGCATTCCCTTTGTCCCAACCTTTAGCCATCCTTGTGCAAAGAGAAGTATAGAGAAAAGAAGTTGGAGGATAGTTGAAGAGGAGCCCAGGACCAGGTTCATGGAGCAGTGACCGACTTCATCATTGTAAGTTGCTTTAGTGAAGTTAATAATAAAGAAGTACTTTTCCCATCCCACCATATGAGGTTTTCATTGTTTATTGCGTACATGTTGATTAAATCATTAACCCATTAATCTGTAGATCAAATGCATGTGGAGTTCTTTGTTTGTCTTTGGTGAATGCAGGTCAGCCTTGGGAGGAGAGTTGCAGTCAAAGAGACACCAAGCATGAAGAGGGATCGATATCAAACGCCGGGAATAAGGTATGTTCACTTGATCTTCTTAACTACGTATTTTCTTAAGAATAATGGGGATCAGGTCCAGGATAACGGTAGAAAGTAGGAATCTTTAGGTCTTTTCTACAAGCATGATAAAACCCTAAGTGCTAGTCCGTAGAGGGATTTCCCACTCACAACAGCTTTGATTAACAGATAGCCTAAAAATAGAATGGGAAAACTTTGTAACAATTTTAAAGAGTAGTGGTATCAATCTTAAAAATACAAATGATAAGATCGTCTGGTCATGGAACAGATCGATAGGTGAAGTCACTGCAAACTTAGCTTATTAGTCAATCTTATATTCAATCCATATGGAATAAATAAGATGGTGGTACAAATCTATCTAGGAAGTGAACATTCGAGTTAAGATGATTTTCTTTATGTGGCTGTGTTTAAAGGATTGCATTCTCTTTGGGGTGAATTAAAAAGAGAGAGGAGGTATAGGACCCTCTGTCTTTAGTCTCTGTTTAAGGAATGAAGAAACTACAACCCATATTTTTGTGGATTGTCCCAAAATACATAAAAGTTGGACTAAAGTTATACAATTTTTGAAGATTGAAGGTGAATGGAATTGCTCTTCCATTGAGGAAAACTTGAATCTCTGGTTTATAAAATTTCCAAAATTGAGATATATTCCTTACTTGGTCATTTGGGGCATTTGGAAATTAAGATTTTTTTTTTTTATTTGAAAACAAGAATAGACAGGATCCTATGATTCACACCAAAATTATCCTCTCATTCAAATATTACTCAGTCAAAGAGGAGGAAGACATAATGGAATATATTTTAAATCCAATCTTTTTTTATGATACTCCTATTGGTTTTTTTGATGGAGCAGCTGGTGATAAAGTATGTGGCACTAGAATCTACTTAAAAATCACTGCAATTCACACAGTCAAAGCTCAATTTGCAGGTGGCAATGGAAACAATATGAAGGCCGAACTCCTGGGCTTATGGGGTTTATTATTGCTTTCTACTAAATTCTCCATAAAAATATGACGGTAGCTGGCGATTCTAAAGTCACTATTAATTGGATAAATTCCAAATCCAGTCTGAACCTGATATATCTCAACTACTGGAAGGATAAGATAAGAAGTCTAAAGGATAAATTTGAATCTATCAAATTTATGCATGTACATAGACAATTCAACAAAGTAACATACATCCTCTCCAAGAAGGAACTTAAAGGGAGTATTGACTGGCTCTATTATGAAGTACTTTTTGATGGAACTACTGTAGATGCATATAAACTTTACATTTTCTAGTTTTGGAACATTACATGTGTTATCAATTTTGAGTTTTTTGTAAATGCCACTATATGTTTTATTTTGTAGTTTTTACTACTTTGCTAAAAATGAGATAGAAAGGAGAGACTACAAATCTATTTTTGATCATTACTTTCTTGATCCTTATATAACATAAATTTTTATTTGATTCTAATAGAATAACAATGAAACAATGTTTTCGCATGAAAAAAAAACACATATATTTAAATAATTGGTCATTTTATTTAAATCACCGCTCACCTTTAACCACTTGGCTCTTTGTACATGTTTATTTTAAATATATAGTTATATATCACCTTAACTTCGATTATTTGTGGATGTTTTAAATATCTAATAATAAATAAAATTTTCAATTGAAATGCATAATTTAAAAATGATAAATTAAAAATAATTAATAATATGCCCTAAGTCAAATCCTTTATATCAAAACCCTCTTTGTATTAGAAAAAGGCAAATCGCCATAATAACATGGCAAGCAACCACAATAAGGTGAGGATTTTATTTTGGTATCTATTTCACTAAAATGCAATAATGATAAAAGATTTTAAAATTTAATATGGTTTATTCAAAGATCTTAATGTCATGTATCAAATATTTAGAATAAAATAATAAAATAAAGTATATGTTATAATGTACATAAAATGTGAATGTGGAGTATAATTTCAAAATAAAATATAAATGTGTTATACAATTGTAATATTTCTAGATAGACTTTTAATGCATTTTTTGTTTTTATGAAAGTTTCAAATCTCTGTCTTAGGGAAATTTTATAGCAGATCCACAATCGTTTAACACCCAAATGAGGGTTTGTGTTTACTAAAATTTTAGATCTTCTTCTTAAACAACTTCATAAGAGGGTTTGCATATATATGGTGGTTTTATTTTATTCTATACCAACAAAACAAAAGTTACAACAATTACATCTACTGCAGATAACAACAAGATAAACTCCGCAATAATAATTGATTTATTCATCTTTTGACCTATACATGACCATGTTTTTGGAAGCCATTAATACTCTGAAACAACTCCTAGAGTGCCCCATTACTTGTAGCTGATTTGGGCATGATTCACAGAAGAAATAGAGATGAGGAAGGGAAAATCTAACCCTTCAAAAAATGCTCAGTTGTCAACAGTATTTGAACAAAATGTCTTAGCAGTAAGACACCATGAACAACACAAGTAACCACAATAAAACCCTTAATGTAGATAAACCTTGTTGTAGAAATCACTTGTGTATTGGTTCGACCCCTCTTTATCATCAAGAAATGACAACCTCCCTCTTGAGCCTCCCACGAGTTGCAAACTACTTGTATAGCCCTCCTGGAACCCTCACAGTTTGTAAATGAGAATATACGACCTTGTTGAAGACCCCATGAACTATACTCCAGGTAGTACGGCCTCCTTTGAGCACCCACAAACTATAATAAGAGACATGACTCCTCTCTAAAGCTCCCTCAATCTGATAAGAGAGGGTATGATCTCCACGAAGTACCCAATAATTTGAAAATGCCACGATTTTTCCAACTAAAGCACCTCTCTTCTTCTGCAATAACCTTGGGTGAAATATTTGTTTGATCTCTCTAACTGACTGGATATGGTGGATTAGTTTCACCACCGAATCCAATCTGCTCAAGGGTTTTCAGTCCCAGGGCCAAAAAAATTCTAGAAATCTCCAAATCAATTTTGATAAAATGATCATGAATAATGAGAGAATGAGCTTCTATTTCTCTCTTATCCCCCTTTTTCCATTTTCCACTCAATAATTAAATTTAAAGTGACTTCATAAGGTTTTTCTTCGATATTTCATTAAAAGTGACTTTTCTTGTCTTTTAATTTTATTATTCAATTTCACTTTTAAATATTGTTTTTTCCACCAAATGAGATTTAAATAATTAAATTAATTAATTCCATTTTTAACAACTATAGCCTACAAAAATTAAATAGGCTATTAATTCCTCCTCCTAGAGTGATCATTCGGAAATGGACATTACAACAATAACTCTTTTTAAAATAAGAGAATCTCATCTAAATAACTTCAGTACAACCACAACCACATAACTAAATCATATGTCCATGTCAATAATGACTATATTAATATCTATATATACATAATCTAAATCATAACACATGTGGGCATGCTGCTGAAAATTTACTTTCAATTTGAATGTTTTTACCTATTTTGAACATTTTTACTTATTGTAAATTTTACTCATCATCTTCTCCTTATAGGGGTACTCTATCAATAAAATATTATACAGCCTGAGTGGGCCTAATGGTTAAGAACACATGTTTCCTCCTAAGAGGTCACAATTTCAAATCTAGAGGGGGTAGGGTATGTATACCTACGTAGACTTTAGAAGTCAAATCGTTGCGCGGAGGGGGTCCCTTGTCCCACAAAAAAGAGGGTCATAAATGAAAGATTATATATATATATATATA